>KZ807956.1:293017-306069 GCA_000696205.2 Oncopeltus fasciatus
TTGACACGGTCCAACCCGGAAGAAGAAACTGTAAATAATGAAAGGAATTCGCTTTCGGATGACACAACTATTCTAAGAAACAGTTAGAATTAATTAAAGGGTATATTTAATTAATTATTTAATATAATAATAGACTGGAGAGTTATTTTTACTGGAACGAAGTATTTTAGAACAGAAATTTCGAGTAAAATGATAATTTTGTAAAGGGAATCGCTACACTAGCCTCCAGTTTCATGACAAAAGGGTCAAGCATTTAAACGATATGTGATCAGGATATTCTTTTCTTTGTTTCTCCAAATTAATTAGTATATTTTATTTATATATTTTTAATGAGACGAGCTACTTAATCAAGAATGTATCTAGAGCAGGAACAATTCATTAAAAATAGCTCACTTTGAAAAAAAAAAAGAAAAAAAAAAAGTATTTTTGTAAGAAGAGGTTAGTCAGGGATTAGGTATTGGGATAGGAAGACCCCCTCCCACGGTGAAATATTTACCTTCAAAATTTATTTTATTTTTTATACATCATATGCAACCATCTAAGGAAACAAGGTATATTAAGGGCTACTTTAAAGTAACTAGTCTATTACAAACATCCATGGCCTTGTGCAGGCTCGGACTCGAACCCCCGCAGAACCTCGATTTGTCCCGTTGTCATGGCTGAGGAGAGCCGATCGCCAGGAAAGTTGCCAAGGGTGAAAGGAGGAAAGACTGAATGGCTCTTTCTCTTCCCACCTTTGTGCGGTCCCCTCGTCATTAATTATCCCGCTAGGTGCGCTTGCGTCACACACATATGTAACCGCTCATTCAGCCGGCTCATCTGCCCCCGATCGGCACACTGGCTAATCATCAGCTGTTCTTCGCCTCTCACAGCTGATTGCAACTTGACCAAACGCTGTATGAAGCACAACTATTCCATTTTAGCTGTTCTTCATCAACAGGACAAAGTAATTCATGATTGCCACCATGAAGCTACTGGAAACAACAAAGTCCGTCTCGCAGAAGCTGCTAAATCTAAGCATATCACCCATGTTTCCCTAAAGACGGATATTACTAAGAGTGAATAACACAATTTAATTTAAGATCCAAAGAGAATCAGTGTAAAAGGTTTGACCACTATTGAAGTTTCCTCTAGACTGGTCGGGAAAATACGAGTGGGAGAAGCGCTCAAATATCGTAGTTACATTCGTAAATTTCTTCCTTAATATGCATTTACCTTGACTCACGACTCGACTGGAGTGAACATACTATACACATACATATATAAATCAAACGACAAGAACTCAACAGACGCTAGGAACTCTTATACAGCCTTATAAATAGGGGCTTACACCTCAGATTAGAAAACAAACTGACCATCTACAAGACCATAATACGACCAATACGGACCTACGGTGCAGAACTGTGGGGTGCCGCTAAGCCTTCCAATATCCAACGAATACAATCCTTTCAGTCCAAAATTCTCAGAATAATTGCTGACGCTCCATATTATGTGTCCAACTCTACCCTTCATCACGACTTTAATATTCCCTTCGTCCAAGATCTTATCTCCACCCGCTTCAAACTCTTCCATAGTAAACTCCAATTTCATCCCAATCCATTTGCCCAATCCCTGTCGTCGGACTCCAATCCTCACAATCCTCTTCGGCGACTAAAACGGAGATGGCATCGCGACCTCCTGGGCTTTAATGACTAAATTTATTAGAAGTGGGGTCGATCCTTCTCCCTGCACAGTGATGACTATTTATTTGTTTTTCGTTTATTTTATTTTTATTATATTTTATTTTTTTCTGTTATTTTATATCAAATTACAAGATGTTAAGTAACAGAATGTAATAAATATAAATTTCTCGTATAAATAAACATTTTAGTAAATCAAATAACGAAGATTTTACAGCAACCAGTTTTTGTCTCCCTTCAAACTCCACCTCCCCCCTCAAGGAATGAATACTTGCAATAAAAAATCTAAATACTGAATAGGGTATCAATATTTTGAAAACTAGAGATCCCACCAACAACTAGAAATTACATTCTTAATTATTTTTCTTAATATGCGTTAAAAATGTTATATAAAAAATGTTTATAAAATTGCATTTTACAGCTTTGTTCTATACATATTTTTCCTAACACTTAAATTGGTCCTTCCCCCCTGAACCTGCCTTCAATAGTTTGCAAAATAAAGCTTAAATACCGAATACGAACATACTTTTAAATTATAACTTTTTTAATTTCTCTAATAAAGGATAGTACCAACGTGAATATCTTTTTTTTTAAAAGGAAATCTGCTAGAAGTGGTCATATAAATTTTTTTAAATAAAAATGTTCACATACACATGTATCCTGTCACAGTTGTTATATCAAAATAAAATGTAAGGTAAGTAATAATGAATTAAAAAAACATACAGTGTAAGTTAAGGTTATAAAGTATAGAAACAAATACAGCAATGAATTACAATTAATTATTCAAATCAATACTGACGATATAAATATATTATTCATAAAACTTTCTACTAAATTTAATTTATGAAAAGGCTAGTTACCTTCTTTCAGTTTTTTATGAACTTCTGCCTATTACTGTCTTGTAGAAAACATTCATAAGTTATCTGATCATGATTTTTAAATAAATTGTATACTTTCAATTGTATTATTGAATACAATAGCACAGAAAGTGAATACACAACAGAAAGTGACTCTTTGCTAAATATTTTCTTGATGATATATTCTTGAACGATAATATTCAATCCACCTTCATTGCTTAACTAGTTTTGCGTTCATGAACGCCTCTCTTCAGTAGTTTAAACTAAAGTACACACTATTCAAACTTAGGAAGTAACCAATGAGAAATTTTACCATTGGTTAATTAAGTATTTGGGTTAATTTCGCGTAATTTTCTTTTTTTATTTAATATTAATACATTTCGCATCAACACATTTGTATAGATTTCCTTGTATAACCCTGCATCTCAAATTTATATTTAACATTGAGCATTATTTCTGTCCAGTAATTAAAACTCGTAGATCCTCACTTGTTTTTATACTGACTTTCTGCACAATTTACAAACTGTATTCAAATGCGCAATGTGACGCATGATCGTGAATGCTATAACCTGCAGCTCTACCTCTTTGGCGACAGGGAAGGGGAAGGTTCTAACCATCACGGTTATCTTCCAACAGGAGGTTGCGATTTGAGGGAATCAATTTTTCAGTTCTAAAAGTATTATCGTGCAGTTGTCAAGTATTGTACGACTATTATTTTTAAGTATAGCCGTACAATATTAATTATTATATTTGTTTTGTCTATGATAAACAAGATTTTTTATCAAACATAACAATTGATTGAGTAGTATTGACTAATTTTTTAAAGCTTTATTTGATAATAAATTCGGCAGAGAACGTTGCCATTTCTAAAAAAAAATAAAAATAAAAATGGACCAAGCTCCAGAACAGTAGTTGTAGACAGAAGAGCACAGGAAGAGCGGAGAGCTGTGGACATAAATAACGTCAGCTGCAGCCACCGGAGGAGCTAAAAAACCTCAGAAATACAAACAGTCGGTGCATTTCTTGGCATTCTCACCGCCTGGCGACTGTAGAACTATATATAACTGACAGTGTCGTCTTCCGTTTGGGATACGACATCAGAGAGAAGAAGAAGCAGGGTAGAGGACATCTAAGAGAAAAAGAAGGGAAAAAGGAGAAGGATACACGACATCTGAGGGAAAGAGAAGGGTACAGGATATTTAAAATAAAGAGAAGAAGAGTACAGGACATCAGAGAGAAAAAGGAGAAGAGTACAGGACATCTAAGAGAAAAAGGAGAAGGGTACAGTACAGGACATTTGGTTCCTATGAAATCGGATATGAAAGATACTTAAATTTCATAGTTTAAAAAGGTAATTAAAACTTTTAAAAAAGTTTTTTTTTTTTGGTTTTTACAAATTTATATTAATATTTTAACCTAATTGTTTTATAAAAATATAATTTGATATTTAAGAGTAATTAGCAGTTTATCGATTTTACAGAAAGTTTTAAATAGTTCCAATCAACTATTTTCTTAATTATTTATTTAATCTTGTATTAAAGTTTACTGATAGAGGCGCCAGGGTAGCTCATGGGATCCGTTCATGTCTCGCAAACCTGGTGCTGCGGGTTCCAATACTGCACGGGGCAAGGTTTTATCTATAAATAAAAGCTTGTCCTGAGCCATGGATGTTTAGAATGGGGTGGCAACCTGCAGATAGCCTTTCCCCCCATGACCCAAACTGGTTGAAAGGGAGAATGGAATAGAGAGGGGAAAAAAAAGGTTTACAGATAAAATAAATGTTATGAGAAGATTTGACAAAACGGAATAATCCCTTGGACTCTAGTGGCCAAAATGAACACCTTTCGGGAGAAAAAACGCGATACTCTACTGGGGTCAGAAGTTCAACCCTTGTGAGAGTGTCTGACAGATCTTACAGATGTCACATACCACGTCGAGACAAGTACTCCTCGTGCCGATTACAAAAATCAATTAATCCTTCAAGTGTTAATCAATAACCTCATGAATAATTAAGTAAATAAATAAACTCTCACTTATCTCTCTCTCTAGATACACGTATGGCAGCAGATAATTTATATACGCATCCCTCAGTAGAGATAAGATAGAGACATTTCATTTGTATCTCGAATATCGACTTATGAAATAGAGGTCATGGACGAATACTGTCAAAGAGTATTAGTTACATCTTAGCTCATCTTTAGGGGGAATGGACCGTTCAAAATTAAATATATATATGTGTTTGTGTGTGTGTATTGTTATGGCCTACGTATCAATAATTAAGAACAAAGACAAATTGAAGTTAATTTATTATTACAAATAAATATACCAACTAATAACAATTCAATCTACTGCCCTTAGCTAGTAAATAAATAAAAAATAAATTTCTCACAGCTACTTAACAAATGTATACAAATGAATAAAATATGCTTATTTACAAAGAGGCCTCAAAACAACTGGCTAATTACTGTAACTTATCACTCACTTTTGCCAGCACTGCAAAGGCTACGACCAGCCCGATAAATATGACACGGAATGTGATACTGAGTAACTAACTTGAGGGCTGCTGGCGTGTAGATTTTATAACTGCACGGAAGAGTCGGTCTATATATAAATATTTATTTATTTATCTTAACTCACTCTAGCGTTTGCAATTTAAAAAATGAAACCAAATTTGACATTTGAGCAAATCTTTTGCAGACCAATTAATTTTGTTTGTTAATGGTCGAAATAGGTCAAGGGGATGATGGGGTTTAGAGAAAAGCCTTAATATAAAATCTTAATAATTTGTAGATATTTTTTTGTTGGGGTTCGGTCTTAACCCCTCACCCCCCCCCCCCCAAAAAAAATCTAATCTAATAATCTCTAAAGTCAAAAACACTCAATTTGAACATAAAATCTTCATTATTATTAGCGTTACAAAAAAAAAAAAAAAAAAGTATAAGCAAATAGGTGTAAAATATAATTTTATATAATCTACACAATGTAGCATTTAGAAAAATAAAACGCTTAATAAGGAAGAAATTTACTAATTTAACATTGGTAAATAAGAACTTTCATCACTCTTACTTCCAGATTAAAGCATAGCTTAATGGTAATACTTTTTACGCTCATTATTCGCTCTGACTAGTAAATTAAACTTCCCCATTTATATCTTAAATGAAACATGGGAAATCTGTTTAGATTATTAATTTCCTTCTTGACGGATACATATGTATATATATATATATATATATATATATNTATATATATATATAGCTTCTTTTGATTATATACCAGTATATTTTTACATATACATTGTTCTCTATATTTTGATGAGATATAGAAAGAAACTAAAATTTGTAGTTTGAAGATGGCTGACCATGGAACTAAATGAGGAGAGATTGTTCGGGGATTCGGTCTTTAAATTTGTATTAATATAAACAAATCATAAAGTCATGATGTAGTTATCCTACAGCAGGAGAATTTCTTTATTTACCACACCCATCACCCCGAAGAAGAGGACTGAAATTTATGTCGAGACCTTAAAAACAATTAAACTTTTTTCAATGACACATAAGTTTTAATTTATTCGAGTTTCAAGACTTAATCTTCAACCTCATAAAATTTAAATATTTAATCAATAATCAGCTTTATTATTAGCGTTTAGAAAAGGGTATTAAACTTAGTTTGTTTAAAATTATGATTTTATGAATTTACATTTTGTAGAATAAAATTAAAATGCCTCAGGGTCAGTAGTCTAGTAACACCCAGGGAGTGGTGGTGTACGAATGGAATGCACAATACGTTGAAACATTAAAGTATGTGAATATTTTATTACTTATGAACTAAATTTTAAATTTAGGAATGCTGATTAATATTTATAAATGTAGAATTTCTCTCCCCCTCTCTGAATTTCTATCTTTCTCTCCAACTACCAACCATTTGCACCCCTCCCACATTTTATACTCTCTCTTTCCTCTCCCACCGCTATTACCATCAGTGCTTACCATTCACTCACTCTCTCTCTCTCTAGCTATATGTTATATCTGTAGTTAGCTAAAGGATACAAGTATGTCCTGATTCAACTCTCTCCGTCCGAGGCTCGCCGTAAGAAAACCAACTCTTCCAAAAATAACTGACTGTTTTCCTCCGAAGGGAGTACAAAGTTTCCCCTAATTTCCCCCATTATTAAAACCGCCGCGATTTGATCTCGCCCAGGACTCAGAGGGTAAAAAAAAACTCCAGAACAGGTTTGATTGATTCCAATAAGCTGATTGGCAGGTAGTGATTGCTGTGGTCGGCAAGCGGCTCACGAACCTCCAATCATGATTGACTGAGAATTATCAGGAGCGCCATTTGTCCACAGAGAGGGCTTTTGCGCGACTTATCATCATTAGAGTGCTCGTTAAATCTTTCTCAAGCCAATTTCGGAAATATTTTAACAAAGCAGTTTAAAAAAAAAAATACAAGACGGAAATAACCATTCTACATTATCAATATTGAGATTGGTACATAACGTTATCATTAATTGACTCAAAGGCAAGCACTTGATTTGGCGAGCACGCTGGCACAATCTTTCATTGTCTTCTTTACTAAGGAGTGAAGTTTAGTGACATTTTTTCTTCATACGGTTGCTCTCGACACAAGCTAGTCGAGACAAATTTACTGGAAAGGAATTTAGAACTTTCTGTTAAACTAGAGAGCTCGGACATCGTTTTACAGCACCATTCTGAGAGTGTAGGGAATCGTTTGAGCCCATTAAAAGAGAGATAGCCTCGGTGAACGAGTTTTGGCACATTTTGACCAGAAGGGGGAGTTCTACTTGGTGTATTGGCGTCACATGTAGAGCAACGGTACAGAAAGTCCTAGTGCTTTCGCCAGCAGGACGTTAACCATTACCGAGGCTAAGTATAATAGTCAATTTGATAAGGATGCACATGCAAGCAATTCTAACGGTACATGTACGGCCGTTGATTCACGTAAATCACGGAGACCAACCCCTAATATCCATATTCCACATACCGAAAAGAGCTGCCTAGGCTATTCTCTATGCACAGTCTTTTGGAAAACCAGTGAGCTGGTAACGCAGATGGGCTGTCCAGGCTTTTGATTAAGCAACCGACATACCAGGGATATACCGCTATGGATTTTTGCCAGATTGAGTAACTTCAGACTCTACCAGTAACATCGGAAGAAATTGCGAAGGAAATTGTTAAAGACGAAGAGGCGTAGGGGCGAGGGAGGGTCAGGGAAGTCTTTATTTTTCGTACAGGATAAGACAAAGTTAAGTTTGCAGAATGGGAGCACCATGTGGAGTCATTGAGTGTACATGCCACGAGATCTATCGCGGGAGCCCACAAGATCTACACGACGGACATCAGGGGACAGTTAAAACGAAGAGGTCGGCTCGTGGCAGGTGCGAGCACTACCAGCAGGTGAAGAACAGTCCGACGTAGGAAATAGGATACAAGTTGGCCTATCCGGTCGGGCCCGTCTCCACAACTTACCGTCTCCACATTGACTACACAGGCCCATTCAAGTGTAATCGTTTCCGTGGTGGATGATTATAGTAAGTGGGTTGCCCTTTACTCCGTAACCTGTCTCTCTCAAGGAATTTAGAACTTTCTGTGAAACTAGAGGGCTCGGACACCGTTTTACAGAACCATTCTCGGACGGATCAGGCGGAGAGAATGGTGTAGTCCTATAAATCTCCCTGACGAATAAGGGTGATGTTAAGAGGTCCCTATGTAACTTTTTATTTGCCAAAAGTAGAACATATCATCGCACGACGGATTTGAACCTGGTGGAGTGGTTCCTAGGACGACTGCTGAGGTCAGATAGGTCGAAGCCGCAGGTGGGGTTGTAGGGGCCAGCCGAAAAGTGGAGGATCAGAAGGTGTACGGCTTCCTCCATAAGTGCCAGATCGAACAGCTGAGATCCCCTGGTCAAGGAACGGACTTTTGTACTTCACCACCCTAAATCCTGGAGTTATTTGGGTGGAGTTGATATATATTTAACATTGATATACTTGTGTACCTCTAAGAAATTGTTCTCGATTATTTATTTTCAGTTCGGTTTTATGAATAGAGGAATTTAAAAAGTCAACCTAATTTGTTTAATAGTTTTTATTATTACTCAGCAGTAAGAATTTTTTAGAAGGAAATCAAGCATTGCTATCATATAACTATTGAAAAAATTTCTCAATTCTTAAACGATTAACCGCTTTAAATAATAATAAAATAATATACAACAATTCACTGAAATAAATTAAGCAGCGAATATCAATTATTCTTTTATTAAAATTAAAAAATAAAACAGAGCTGATGTTTTAAGCTTCAACAAGATTTTTCTGACATGAAAAATCCGTTTTGAAAAATTAAATTTTGCTTATTTTTTTGTCAATTTAATTATTAAAATAATACTATTTTGTTTGTATGGGTATCCATTACATTTAAGCAATATATAATCTCTTCCCACAGATAATTTATTAATTCGAAGTTAGTTTTTCGCCTTCAACAGGTGCCAGGTGATGATTGACGATATTGTCTCAACAAGAGTTGATCTAACTCTCCTCGTGGATCGGCTTCAAATATATTTCATATTTCTTCATTTAAAAATATGGAGTGTCCACCATTCAACTTAACAAGCTGTGAGCTGACTGAAGTTATTTTGAAATGAAATGTGTCAATTTAAAATGAAAGTTGATAACTAAATGATATTCACAAAAGAAACAAAAAGTTCAAGGCTTCCACTGAATTTTTAATGAGTGTTACAGTTATAGGCTATTGTTCTGTCTTTCTAAAATATGAAATATACCCTTGAATGATCGATATCTATAAGGAATGGATGTTTTCTGGTATGGTTATCTTCTAAAGTAATCTTCTGGCAGTGCTGATTTTGCCTCAGAACTATAAAATCATTTCCCACCACCATGGGTTATTGATATATAGTATTCATTGATAGTCGTATAGCGTTCATTGTAATAAGTAAAGCGTTATCATAATAGTAATATTTTCACAAGCCTTCCTACCTCACATATCAGACAAAATTACCAACTTTCTTTCAGAGCCCTGAGATACGATGAAAACTCGATTTCGAACTCCTCGTGATTACTAAACGTTACGATAAAGTAAATTCAAAGTTATCTAAGAAAGCATAGATAATTACATTTTAAATCACAAAAATGCTTCAGTTTTAATATTAGTGATCACTTTTCTACCTAAATTTTTAACTTCACAAATTTTCGTGATACCAAATCCCGAATTCCTACTACATCAAATTTAGACTCTTCTCCATGTCCAGCCATTGCGTCTTATTAGACTTTGAAAATCGTTAAATAATTATAATGGGGTTTGCTGTCACTTCTTCCTCTCCTCCAGAGAGAGCCTGCAGGTAGATTACTCCACGAAACAGACCTTCTTCAGGTGCTATTTAACAGGACATTGCGGGACGAAACTTCCTACCTGGTTTCCTGACAACTTGAAGTAATACTTGATCTTACTTATTTATTTGAATATTCAATGAAGTATTTGAATGTTTATAACTTGTTTTATTTTCCCCCAGAAGGTTCTACACTCTAATCGTTCCCAGACACAAATTTCATTCCTGATAAAGGCTTTGAATACCCCAAAGTAAGACCCTGATCCAATCCTCACATTCTCCACAGCCCAGGATACTTTCTTGTCCAGCATGAGAGAACAGAAATCTCTTTAAGATACTATCTTAGAAGATATCACACGGGCGTTAAACATCTTTAAAGATAGAAGACTGAGATTTTACATATGTCTTTCATATTTTTAGTCTCCTATTAAGCAATAGGGTATAAGGTGAAATTCTTCGACAGTTGTGATTTTATCTTCCTCTACTACCAAAAATGGGTATTCATCTGGACTTTCAATGTCTCATGCATCATCAGGTCTTTGCCTGAGTTCTTACGTCTTCCAGTGACGACCCTTTGTTGTTTGGGTCGACTATTATCGTATGATGATTATACGTCATCGAAAAGGCCAGATGAATACAAATTTTCGGAAGTGGTGGAAGGTCTTTTTATTAATACCCATTGATAGGCCACCCCAGTAGACGCGATGAATGAACCATTTGTGATTGCCAAGGATTACATAAGTAATCATAGATATATTGGGACACTACAGGTCGGGTCAGCTAATGGCAATAGTCGCAGGGCAGTGGTGGGGGGAGTCTGATCGATGTTCGCAGTTTGATCTGTCAAAGAAGGCACACAATGACCTGTTTACTGCCTCCCAACAACAAACACCCTAGAAGGGCCTCTGAACTTTGACCTGCGAGAGGGTTCAAGCCCTCCACCCCCATGATGCTACTTCAAGCGGGTATAATCCTGACTAATTGCTTGCTTCCAGAGCTAAAACTAACTTTGTGCTTCGTATTTGAAACATGAAGTTTCATAGCACTGAGAGGGCATATAATCATTCTCAAGATAAAGTCAACGTCATCATTTTGGGCCTTAATCAGGTGATTGTTGTTTTTAGATGTGAAAAATATTACTGTATATGGAAGAAATATAGTCTTTGTCTGTTTTCTCATTGATGGGTTTTCGTTTTAAATGTATGTCAATAAACTCAGCTAAAAGTCGTTTCTCAAGATTGGGTTCAGTCGCAAGAAGAGTGAATTTGTTTAACAATTTTTAGTGCGAGGGAACAGAATAAAAAATCTAACTGTCCCAGCCAGGACTCGAACCTGGATCTCCTGCTATCCGGGCAGGTGCATTTTCCATTTACCCTACTGAGACAAGTCTGATAAGTTATTAAATTCCCCGCACTAGTGTCGAGTCACTAGTGCGGGAAATTTAATAACTTATCAGGCTTGTCCTGGTAGCGTAAATGGTAACGCAAGTAATCCAGGTTCGTGTCCTGGCTGGGACAGTTAGATTTTTTATTCTATTCCCTTACACTAAAAATTGTTAAAATTTACGTGGGATTTGTGAATTTGTTTATTTTCATTTATTTATTCTTTTTTAGATTAGGACATATAGTCATGGAAATTTTGTCCGAAACGTTGGCTAAAATAAAACTTTTTTTGGTTAAAAATTACTTTTGAGTTCTTCAACTATCAAGAACGTATTCCTAATAATCCTCTCTTCATAAAACTTGATGAGCAACAAATTTACATTCAAATTCAGTTCTTCATTTGATATTTTCTCCCAAACTCGGACAATCTTTTATAAAAAAATAAATAAATAAGTTTCATGGAAATTCACCGAAAGAGAAATATGCGAAAAACAGAGAAATATCAGCGGAAAGACACAGAGATTCGAACCATAAGCAACAGGAGAATGGTGCCGCCTGGACAATGCTTTGCAGATACAGATACAGAACAAATGTTTCGTGTCTCCTTCATGGGGACTCATTCAAATTGAAATATTCATGGAGAACAGTTAAGCCCCTTGTCCCTGTAAATATTCATGCCCCCCCACCCCTCCCCTCCTTAATATGAATTAGATGTTAGTGCCGATTCTATTATTACGATTAATAGCCCCCCTGTTTCTCTAATGGCACCCTGACAAATTTGTCAAGAGAATATGTCTCTGAGGTAATGTCTTCAGGAAGGACAACAGAGGTCCTCAACCATGTGCCAAAACTGGGGCAGAGGATCAACTATTGCGGTTCTCCTAGCACAGTAAATACTAATAAACTTTTGAGAATTTTCGATAGAAAAATGGGGGCATCTAGATGACAGATAATAGAAAAATAATGCTCTCTATATAAAAATATCAAACATTTACCTCGTGGAAATCAAGCTATTAGCGTTGGTACTGTACAGCGGATTGTGAAGTTTCTTCAAATCTGCACTGATTCTATACCGGTCTCTTCCAAAATCCAACTACCTCACCTCTAAAATCTGTAGTTTTTTTTAAATTTTAAATAAATCAAATTCGGAATGGTTGGTCGAAGGTGTAAAAGTTTCTTCTGAGAAACAAAATTGAAAAATCGTCAATATTTTCTCTATAATTATCGTTAAGAAAAAAAAAAACCTTAAAAGATACCAATTGAAAAAAAAAATTTTTTTTTTTTGCCTTCGCATTGTATAAAACCTGTGTGAAAAAGAATGTTAAGAAAAATATGTATAAATATAAAATCAGGGGCTGTTTGAGCCCATTATTTTTAAACAAAGAAAAACCAAATTTGATATTTAGCCCTTTCTATTGTAAATCATCTAACAAAGAAATTTTTAACTGTAATAAGACAAATAAGAGGGCGCTTTAAAGGGGGAAAAAATGAATATTCGTCAATATTTATCTATATTTATTATAATAATTCTTATATTTGTTACTGTAGCAATAAAAATTGTGGGGCATAATACGCATAAAATTTATTTTTCTGATGTTTATGCTCTACATTATACAACAAAAAATTATTTATGAATGTAACTATTGATATTGTATTTTATGTTGAAAGCTAACCCTCACCTTCTCCCCCTAACCCGCCTGGTCCTCCAGGCGATAATTCCTATAATATCGATAAAAAATATAAAACAACTTTTTCTTTTTTTAAATTTCTAAAAT
>KZ807956.1:313977-325791 GCA_000696205.2 Oncopeltus fasciatus
GGGGGGGGGGGGTGGATCTGTAGATAATGGGTGAACCCCAGCCCTCAATGCCATTATCCAGTGGTAGGCCCCAAGCCCATCGAGATATCATCTTTCATTTCCAAGTACATTAATGTCCAACATAATTTCTTTGAATATTGACTTCCCGTTAAATTTTAATTGACTCGTTATACTTTAAAAATTTATTTACAGGTGTTACATTTTTAAAATGAGCACTTATACATGATTCACACACACACACACACACGCGCGCGCGCGCGCACACACGCGCACACGCGCACACGCGCGCACACGCACGCACACGCCCGCACACGCGCGCACACACGCGCACACACGCACACACACACACACACACACACACACACACACATATATATATATATATATATATATATATATATATATATATTTATTTATTTATAGTTACAAGTGGATTTCTTTATGGGAGCTTTGCAAATGTCCATCTCCAGAGCAGTTTAGAGCTTGGGTGAGTCAGAGAGATCAGACTGATATTGAATGAGGTACTTCAGATTGGAGAGATAACTTCCAACTAGTGATCTCCTATTGAATGGGATATCCACAGGAGTCTTCAACCCGCTAGTATCAAACATTTAATTTATGATTCCAAATTAATTTCGCTGAAGTGTTTTTATGCTGAGTAAAGGTTATTTAAAAAAAATATTTTTAAAGGTTATTTCTGTTTTTCTTACTCTACCCAGTGGCAAAGATAAGGAATGTATCTCTGCCAGAGTGTGTACGTATACCTGTGAAAAGTCCCTCTTGCAGCTACTGTGTAATCTAAGCAGATTTCCTCTGCTTCCTTCAAGATAGACATAAATAGCTATATTCTTGTCTGGCCGGGAAGAAAGAGTTGTGGAAGTGCTCATTCTTGGTGGTGTCATTCTTAATTTTTTTCCTTAATAGACATTTTTTGTAAAAGTACAAAAAAGATAGAAAATAATATTTTATACATATTATATTTCATAACCTTTTTCGTAACCCTAATAAAAACAAAGATATTACAATTAAAAATTTTGATCTTCCTCTAACCCCCCTTTCCTCCTTTCACTCATCCAATTTTAACCAATGATGAATTATTTCAAGTGTTTGGAATGCAAAGGCTAATGAAATTTAGTTAATATATAAAAATAAAAGGTCCCACCGGAAAGTATTCTATCTTGTCAGAAGCACTCAGTTGCATGGCAGTAAACCGTTCTGGAGAGGTGAATATATATATANATATATATGTATATTTATATGATACCGCAAAATTGTATTTTATCAGTAAATTGCAGAAATTTAAGTGTGTGTGTATTTTCGATCTACAGACCACAGTTTTGAGTTTATCCTGATGGGATTCGGGATATAGCTCTTAAATTGAAAATAAAAAACTAGGTTCGTTATTTAGAAATTTCAGACTACTAGGAAAGAGCATTAACTGATCTGTCAAGTGGAAGTTAAAATATTTTTCTCTGCAGTGAGCTATGAACTATTTTATTTAGAGCAATGAAACAAAACATAGATTATTGCTAAGGGGTACATTTTACATGCTATGAAAATTTGAAATACTAATTTATTACTAAAATATTAATTAAACTACGATGCTGAGGAAAAATTTTAGTTTAATTAACTGATCTCGTACAAATAACATTAAATACACAAGTAAAAACGGAAACAAAGCAATAGGATTACTCTTGTAATTAAAACGACAGAACATATTACTAAATAAATCCTGATTTATTTAGTTAAATGTTTATTCTAGAGAAATTAATCAGGGTTTCGGCTAGGATTAGAAAATAAAATAAAATACTCCAAAATTGTTCGACTTAACTTGTAAGACATCATCAGGGGCGATAGAGATGTCTGGAGAGATCTCCGAGGGAGGTTTATGGTCACATCTCAAGGTGTTTTTAATGTTCTGAGATGGCTGGAACCCTCAATAATTTCCCTAGTACAACACTGGCTGGCCAACCTACTACCAACCACATTAAATGTCCATTCTACAGTAAATGTAGATTGATATTTATCATGGTTATGGTTAATCTGTTAAAAAATGGCAAAATTAACGGAAAGCTGACAATTTTTCATTTAAATTTCGAGCTCATGGGATTGAAAGCTATGATAAATGGCGAAATAAAACTGACGAAGGCTAGATAATCCATCAGCGTAGGGTTGCTGTCCTCACAGGAGAAGCTAAAAGCATTTACCCCCACGGATAATATTCTTCGGGACATGCAATGTCTACAGCTGTTTTATTTTTACATCCCTTAATCCACAAAGAAACATAAAAACAAGACTTGCTTTCCGGCGAAAATTCGAAATTGATATTTCAATGAATTTGGATATTTCAGGATTCTACTGGCCTTACTTATGTGAGGTTTTCACCATCCTAAATATAAGATATTAAAATATTAAGGGCTCTAAAATTACAAGTTAATACTGAAACTGCTACCCCAAGTTTTCATTTTTCTCAAAGAATTTCGTCTTGTAGCACATAGAAATACAAAATATAATGAACAGTTTGCCAATAGTAAAAAATTCTCACAGCTCACAATAAAAAACAAACTGACCATCTACGAGACCATAATAGGACCAATTTAGACATAGGGTGCCGAACTATGGGATGCCGCTAAGTCTTCCAATATCCAACGAATACAATCCTTTCAGTCCAAAATGCTCAGAATATTTGCTAACGCTCCATATTATGTGTCCAACTCTATCCTTCATCACGACTTTAATATTCCTTTTGTCAAAGACCTTTTCTCCATCCGCTTCAAGCGCTTCCATAGTAAACTCCAATTCCATTCTAATCCACATGCCCAATCCCTGTCGTCGGACTCCAATCCTTAAAAACCTCCCCGGCGACTGAAACGGTGGTGGTCTCGAGACCTTCTGAGCGTTAATGCCTTAATTTATTAGGAGTAGGGTCGGTGGGCCTTCTCCATTCAAAGTGATGTTCACTTATTAATTTTATTGTAATTTTTATTTTTTAAATATTAATTTTTATTTATTTATTGTATATATCCCTATCTCATCAAATTACAAGATGTTAAATAGCAGAATGTAATAAATAAAGGTTTATTGATTTAAAAAAAATAATAATAAAAATGAAAGCAACATTAGAGGGAGTTCACCTCCAAACTAATTAAAATATCTCAATCGGTTTTACCTAATTAAGATTAAAGTTAATAAATTAACAATATTCCCATCCATTAAAAAAGTTATTTAAAAGCTCAATTGGATGAATTTTCATATTTATCATAATGAAATTCACCATTTTTTTAAAAAACACAAATTATTTACGCAAAATTTTTTTTAAATGAAAAAATTGTAAGGGCTTGCAATGTAAATACCGAATTTGGTTTTTTATATTTTGAGACTTAGAATAAAAAAAAGAAAAAAAAAGAAAACCAAATTCCTCACAACACTCGAAAATACATAGTTAAATATCTTTCTTAATATCCAGTTTTTTCAATGTTGTAGAACATAAATGTAATAAAATTAAACTTTACATCTATTTTGTTTTGTGCACAGATTTCATAACGCTAATTATATTATAAGATTTAAATTTTGGACTACCTTAAAATCATCCCATTCGAGAACGAATTCCGCCATTAACGAACTCATCTTAAGAGTTATTATTATTTCTACCACCAATGAATATAGAACTCTCATACCTTCTATTTTCCGTCTTCATTGGTTTCTGCAGACCATCTCCCGTTGGCGAGCGCTTTCGGACACTGTCCATCTTCCGGCCGAATACTGTTGAAGTTGAATACAGACCGTGACAGTGAACGTATGTATTCGGCCGGAAGATGGACAGTGTCCGAAAGCGCTCGCCAACGGGAGATGGTTTGCAGAAACTAATGAAGACGGATAATAGAAGGTATGATAGNGAAGTCTCCTTTTTTTTAAGAGGAATTTTCTTGAATTCAAGGAGGTTAATATCTGAGTTCCTGAATGAATGGATGTGTCACTGTATATATTCTAATTTCAATTCCACTTTTGTTATCAAATTCACTGTGAATAAAAGTAGGTAGCAGGTTTCCTCTTTATTTATATTTATATTTATTTATTTATATATAACTTTTAACGGACCATTAATGATTTCTTGAAATTTTCCAAAAATCATTAACTGTTCCAACGTGAAATCTACTAATATGTATGTGTAATACCCATTATAAGTGGGAATCATTGATGCGAATATTGACAGAGATAGAGCCAGCCATCCATCAATCGGAGCCATGGAATCGGATTATCTAATAACTGCAGACAGATAAGATCTAACTCAATAAGTCTGGATTTGATTTGTATGTCAATTGTTAAACTAATCCGACAGTTTTGTTTTTGTTTTTATTCGTCTCTCACAATGACATTGACGTTTGTGAACTATTTCGGAAGAGACAGCCGTTATTGTACGTCACGCCGAGTGGGAACTGCTTAAAATCGGTACATAGCATCTCTCTTTTTCTCTTAGCAATAAAGAAATCTGTGTTCAGTTCCATTGTTCTAAATTAACTATTGCGCTCGCTACAGGTGATCCTTTACTCCTGTTTTTTTCCGATTTCGTTTAAAAATGAAGTTATCCTATAACAGCTTTATGTCGCAGTTGATTTCTAAATAAATATTTAAGACAGTGGACTATAGAGTACTGACAGAAAGACACATGCACACACTCATATATGTGTGTATGTATACAGACTACGAATTCTATCTAGTATCTATGCATCTACTTGGTAAGATCAGAAAACATATCTAAATAATTTTAATATTATATTAATTCTGGCTCCCTGTGCATTTCTTTTTTTAAAAATCTCCAAAAATCTGTTATGAATACTAAATTCCTTGGGAATTCTCTAGCTGCATACTCTTAGAAGAATTCATTCAGGCTTAACCTAAACCCCATATTTAACTTTATTTACAAGGAATATGTTAATCGTTTTGTAAAAAGGAGACTGTACATAATAATTTATGTTTCTTTATATATATTCCTCAATAAAAGTTATTTTACTGAATATTATAGATCATAAAAATTAGAAGTTCACATTTTACATATATATGACAATGAAATAACCTTCCAACCGTTTGCAGAAAGAAACTTAAATACCGAAATAATTATCTTGATTGATGTGGCAAATGCGTACACAGACACAAAAAAGAATCTTCAGCCACCTCATGAAGTATAGTGTACGTTTGGTCAGACCTCAGATATCAATACTTTCCCTTCGCTAACATTGAATGTCACATTGATGACCAGATAGATCTTTCAGAAGCAAGTTGATGACCTCCCCTCTCCCCCAATCCATCCTTAACCTTGAAGGACCAGTGATTTTCTGTGAGGGTTTACTGCCTTAATGAATGAGTTGTGACACGCATCATCACATCAAATCAATCCGGGAGAAGCCTTCCTCCTATATGAGGGCAGCACTAGGGTGCGCTAGTCTTCCCTAAGTAATACCCAATCTCGCACAAACCTCCCACCGAAACTATTGCTCTCCCACTAGAATAACCTTCAAACTAATCTACTAAAGGTAAACATGAAACCTTTATTTTCGCATACAATTGCTGGGTGCAGACGCGCAAACTTAAAAACCTAAGGTTTACACATGAGAATAAATGGGAAAACCCAAATATAGAGCACAAAAAATTTTCGGGGAACAAGTCGCCCCTCTTCACTGAGAAGTAGAAATTAACTGAAATTTGTTACTTACTGCTCATTTCTGAAGAAACACTACTATTTTCCATCAAAACTTTTTATGTATGTTATACGTTTATTTTTTTATCCTTTATATTTAGATTTATAGTAATTATAGTATTAGTATTATTATATTCCACACACACACACACGCACGCACGCACGCACGCACGCACACACCCACACACGCACACATATATTAATCAAGAACTGGTGGGATAGAGAGTGCAGTAAACACACAAAAAGAAAAAATTACAAAGAGTAAATGGTCACTACATCAGACTCTCTCGCAAATTTTTTCTCCTTATGATTTTTTTCTTTTTGTGTGTCCACTGCACTATTTATCCCGACTGTTCCTGATTACTATATATATCGCAGCCGCGAGTGTTTCATTTTATATGTATACTTTATATATAAATATATATATATATATGTATGTATACACACACATATATAATTAACATTTTCCAGTAATTAATAAGTAATAAAAGTTTTCCAATAATAATTGTTAGTAGTTTAGCTAGTTGTAGTTAGTTATTAAATTATTGTTTATTATATTAGTATTAAATTAGTTATTATTAGTTGAGTAGTTTTATAGTAATTAGTAGATAATAATAAGGCAGAGTAAAATTACATTCTTTAATTCTGTCAAAAGAACGTAGAATTGTAGTTGATAATCCACCTGAATTGTTTGAAGTCCATTTACAATTTAATGGAGCATTTCTTGTTAGGGAAGCGGAATTGACGTCACAGAATAAATCGCAATATATATATATATATAGGTCTCTACTTAGTTCAAGTTTGTGCAGAGAGGTAGCGTGCACTCACATAGAACCCTGAACTTTAATGATTAGTTCAAAATGGAATGGTTTATTAAGGACAACCTCTACGCGGCCACACTCGAATGAAGCTCTGTGGAGTCAGTATGATTTTACGATTAAGTCCATCATGTTATTCGTAATAATGAATAATAATAATAATAATAATAATATATTTATTGGTAAATACATAATCATTGGAATAATTATCATTTGCTTAATGTAAATTGTGAAAGTTTGCTAAGCTTTATCAAATTTTTTTTTTTTTATTTTTTTTTTTTTTAGTCTGAATTATATAAAATTTATTTAGTCCCTTTAAAGGAATTTTTAAACATCCATCACGCAGGAAAAACACTCGCATCATAGAAAAATTTTACTCACATTTTGAATTTCAGGTAAACACTTACTATCATTGGACTACTTCGCTTAGTAACTAAGTCTCTCATTTCAAAGAATAATGCGAGTCTTTAAATGCAAATATAGGTAAACCCCCCACCACCTATTGCTAAATTCCAATGATTGAAATAACACTCTACTATTGATGAATCACACTCAGTTTCATTGCTCTAAACTAATTATAATTCCCCATATCTTATTTGTTGTATAGCATTCACAGTTAAGTTATCCTCAAAGTGAAAAGACCAAAATTATTACAGGGATTAAATTCTAAAAAAATGACATTCTACGCCTATTAAGTGGTATAAATCTTTTTAGGAGACTAATAATATCGAAACTAACACGCTTACCAAATTTGTTGTCATGATCAGTGTCATGTCCCTAGAAAATTTTTTTTTTTTTGAAAAACCATTCACCAGCTCTTTTCCTAAATAAACCTGTCTAACTTGTCCACTAGTTCCTTAAGCTAGTTGACCTTAATACTTCCTACCTATTTTTCCCGATATTGCCTCATTTGATGCAGGCTCTTTGTACCTACCGCCTCACACCCCCCACCCTTCCACCACCCATGTCATCCATCTTAAGTTTTCCTAATTTCCAAACCCTACCTCTCAGTCATCAAGGAACATTTGATACAGGTGGCACGAAATCCCTCTCGCTTTCATTCTCAATTTTAATCATATATGTGTGTGTGTGTGTGTATATATATATATGTGTGTATATATGTATATGTATGTGTGTGTATGTATGTATGTATATGTATATGTATGTATATTTTTTTTTTCTTCTCTTCTTTCATGCTCATGAAATTTAACACAACAAAATATCATTACGACTATATCGCACCTCTCTTGCACCTATGCAAACAAACGAAATACAATAAAATAAAACATATCAATCTTCACAAGTTTTACGAATCAAAAAAAACTAATGAGTTTTTCAAGATAGAANTATAATAATACTATAATTACAATAAATCTAAAAAATTAATGTATAAAATACATTAAACGTTTTGATGAAAAATAGTAGTGTTTCTTCAGCAATGAGCAGAAGTAACAAATCTCAGTTAATTTCTACTGATAGGTAGGTGTAGTGAAATTTTTACATATTATGTTATTGTTTTTCCACAGCATTAGATATCACATTACTTTTAGTTACGGCAATTATATGTAATAATAATGCAAACCCATTTAATTTTTTTTTATTATGACTTTGTATTTCAACAGCCCAGATGATGGCTTACATTGCAAGCCGAAACATCGGTAGATAATAATACAAAATACACATTTAAAAAAAAAAAAAATTATATTGTTTGTATGAACTTTGACCAAACCCCAACAAATTCCTTAACTAAGTTTGCCATCCAGCTGTTTTGTGTAGCGGTGTCTGGGAGTTTGGGGGAAGGGTTGAAGGGAATCGCTGCGATTACAGCAGGAGATAGAGGCGGCAGAGGACTGACATGCACACCCTTGCGTGAGGGCAGAAACTAAGGGGAGTCCCCATAGATCAACCCCTTCTGAATTTATTTCAGCACCCACCCCCCATCCTTCTTTTCGATTCAGGTTCGCCCGAAAATCCTCCCAGTCCTTTGCCTCCCCCCCTCCATCCTTCTTTTCGATTCAGGTTCGCCCGAAAATCCTCCCAGTCCTTTGCCTTCATAGACTCAGCCTTGGACTGAAATTACCTACAGACTTGTGATGCAGCTCAACAGGCGGCAATCAGGTGTTGTAGGAAGCGTTCTATTTATTTTTCAGTAACGGGACTCAAATTAAGATTTCGACTGAAATTCCCCGCGAAAAAGCACTGTGCTTTATGTAAGCAGCCGTTTTCTGGTTTGATAGAACTACCCCTTAGGGCTGAACTACCCCCTAGCCTTCAGCTAGTTCCTGCTTGATATACACACACCGTACGAGGTAAACATGGAGCTGGGACACGGGGCCTACAAGTACCAAATTTCCCTCTGTTTACAAGCACATAATAAAGCCGGCAGTATAACCTCCAGAACTCCCGAGTGGAGGCCAATGAGTTACCAAGCGCACAGCGAACTGTGTGTTTATTACAGATTGTTTGTGTAGTGGCTTTTCCCTATTATCATTTGTGTAAATATTCCCTAATCCGGTATTGCTGGTTCAAAATTTAACGAAAAAGATGGAAAGGTGCATTGTATGAATAAGTAACAGAATTTAAAAAATAAAGTAAATTTGATATATGAAAATAATGATAAAATATAAATATAAAAATAATAATTAAACATAGTGCTAGATAAAAAGAAGCGAATAAAATGGTCATAAATTGGGTTTGTAGATTGCTTAAACTAAGAGTGGAGTTTAAAATTGGTTATGCACAAAATAATTGAAAATAACAAATTAGAAATAATAATTTAGTTGTGGTTTATTATCTCACGTAAATTTTAAACAATTAAGAATGAGCTGCTTTAGGGGCGGCAGGGGATCCAGGTTCGAGTCCTGGCTGGGAATGATAGATTTTTTTATTCTGTTCCCTCTCATTAATTGATTATAACAAATTAGAGTTGAATGATATATTTGGATCTGAAAATACGATTGGTGATGATAAGTTTTTTTCTTTTTTTAAAATTGAAATACATTATCCTCTTGGTGTCATTAAGGTAGGTCTTAAGTTGCAAGTCGCTAAATCTATCAACTTAATGTGTTCTGAGTATAACTTCTCATCTTTCTGAGAGGGACAACTTGTGCTGGTTTTCTTCTCCGGAGCATGGCGTCCTACTGATGAAGAATATTGGCAAAAGAGTAAAAAACTGTACACAGACGTAGATATAGATATCTGGATGTTATGTCCGTAAGCTTCAGGCAGTCCGTGACCGACAGGGTGGCCAAAGGCACAGTTCTGGAGGTGGTTGCTAGTTCTCGGGTTCCCTCACAGATAGCAGCATTTTATTCAAAGTTTAATTATATATATACATTTATATTTCATTTCCAATGTTTTTTTGCTTTTATACTATTATTTGTTGAATAGAAAGCGATCATAAGCTTCCTCTTGGGGGGAATCCAACTAATCTGTCCGAAATAAAGCGACAATCTCAATGTAAATACACGAATGAACTAACACTATAGTGAGAAATTGGAAATTCTATAGTGGACAATTTTTTTCAAAATTCACAACAATAACCTTTGCGGAATTTAAAAAAAATTATGATTAAAACAGAGTGCTTTCAACGCATTTCCTCTTGTTTCAGAAAATATCTCTCCTCTCATAAACTGGCACTGGGAAGTTCCTAGCCTATGAATATGAGATCGTGAGATCTCTTTAAAGTGAATAATTTTAAAAAAAAATTAGTTTTCAACAGTTAAATTTCTCCTTAGTTCACCTCCCCTCCAAGCACATGAAAAACTAAAAATTTTGAAAACAAATTTGTTTGGATCTGTATAAAATTGCTCGACTACTGTTATTTGTTTTCTGGAGACCTACAGCTATAACAATATATATATATGTATATATATATATATATATATATATATATATTTGTTGAAATAACAGACAATAGTAGTATGATTTAGTATATTTTAGAGTTTTAGTAGAGGAGATAGAGTTTGCCTCGTTAATAATCCTGGCAAAAGTAGGTCAGACTCTTGTTGGAGTGTACTCATTTAATGAGAAGAGAGGTTTTGTTTTGTGCTAGTCAAGGGTACCATCTTACCGTAGTGCATTATACTCCCTTTTTTTTTTTTTGGTAATGCCTAGAATATTATTTATTACCTTAATTGTTTTTTAATGCCTTCTTAAATACTTTCAGGCACATTCTATAAAATATCATTTGTTAAGCGCATTCAAATTAATTAAAAAACTGTCCCGTAAAAATATATACTCCTTCTCGTTCTAATACATTAATTTTGTTCCAAAATTTAATGTAATGAGGTATCCTATTGAAGATAATAACTCTATTTTAAATATCTTGTAATAATTTTTCATGTTTCTAGATGAATGCTTGTTCAGGACGGAACAAAAAAATTTTTTTTTTAATGTATAGAAATGTCAAATAGTGGATGTTATAAATACTATTTTAATTCATATTAATATAAGTAGCAATAATATAACAGTAGTAGTGGTATTGTTATAGTAGTAATATAATAGGAGTAATAAAGCAGTAGTAATATTGTAGTAGTAATATAATAGAAATAATATAGCAGTAGTAATATTGCAGTATTTATTGTAGTAGTAATATAATAGGAGTAATAAAGTTTGATAATAAATGTAATAATAAATGTTTGACTAAGAATAACCTATATTCATTATTTGTTGTCATGTTATTACACTAGTAATATAGTACTAACAATAAGGTTTTAATAATGTTGTATTAGTAATATAACTATTAAATTAGTAATACAGTAGTAATAATATAGCAGTAGCAAAATTGTAGTAGTATATTGCAGAGAAATATAAAAATAGGGATTTTGTAGTAGTAATATAATAGATGTAAAATTTCTGTAGTAATATTGTAGTAGTGCTATAGAAAGAGTAACACAGAAGTTGTAATAGACCAGTAGTAGTATTGCAGTAATTATTGTAGTAGTAATATAATAGGAGTAATACAGTTGTAATATAGAACTAACAATAAGGTGATATCAATGCTGTATCAGAAATAGCAGTAATGATATAGCATTAGTATTATAGTTAATAGATATCAAAAAGAGAGTTTGTTGACCGTAGATATTATTCTAAGATGATTTTAGTTGGGGTTCGGTCGAGGTAGATCCAAAAAAACACAAATAAAAAAATGTATTTTTTTTAATGAAGGATTATCTGCCAACGTTTCGGCTTACATTGTAAGCCATCTTCAGGGCTATCATGAAGATGAGAGAGGACGTCTTGTCCCTAAGTGAAATTAGTATTCCGGGAAGAGGAGTGGGAACCAGCTCACGTATCTAT
>KZ807957.1:32556-44366 GCA_000696205.2 Oncopeltus fasciatus
AATTCGTAACCAAATATATATAAATTATTTATTTAGAGGTTGTCTATTTCCTTCTACTATGGATATCAAGTAACTAATTTTTATATGATTTACTTTCACGATTTGTTCAATGAGTGAGTTAATGGTTAATAACCGATAATGAAGAGGAGGGGTACAAAATGTAATACATAATTTTCAAACATTGTATTTAAACTACAAAAACGAAAAAATTCATGGTAGTTGAATTGTTTGGCGTCTCTTTTAAAGCTCATAAATTATTCAAATTGAAATAAAATGATTCTCATACCTTATACTCTCCGTCTTCATTGGTTTCTGTACACCATCTCCCAGAAACCAATGAAGACGGAGAGTATAAGGTATGAGAGTTCTATATTCATTGCTGGTAGAAATAATAATAACCCTTTAGATTATTTACCTGAAATTAAATGATAATATGAGCGAAATTTTATGTTGTAAGTTTACTTTTCTTCTTTAATTTTAGTTAGAAAGATATTTCTACAGATAAAAGTAGTAAAAATTGACTTATCTACTATACGGGGTTTTGTAATTAGCCCTAATTAAAGTACCATGGGATCCGGTAGCTGCTTAGGTAATGAAGACAGAATTAAATGAAATGCTAGTCTTTCTAGAGTTTCGTTGAAAATAACTTTACACGCAGTACAAAACAGGAATGAATTATTAATTTCGGATAATCTTATTGAAGTAAAATACATATTTCTTCCTTACATACATAATACATATTTCCTCATAACAATACGAAATTTCTAGTGGCTTGAGACATTATAAATTCCACTCCACCACCTGTCAGACATTTTAACTACAGAACTACTCAGGGTGACTACTCAGTCATCTCTGTCTGTGATATGACTCTCATTTGCCGAAATGTTTCCTCTAGCCGTTAGGCAGATGTATATATATAAGTAAGCTATTCATATTCCGGCAATTTAGTAGGGGTGAAGCGACTTAAGCCAGACCAGCAACACAATTTATGGGAGAAGTTGAACAAGTAAAGTTGCAAACACTTCACATCTGAGACACTCCCCAGGAGCGCTATCCTGGAGTGGGGAGGAAATATTCACTTTTTATTATTTAGTCATGTGAAAGAAAATACTTGGAGGTACAATAGTTGGAAAAAAAACTTTTGAATTTAGGATTCAATTAATCGTTCGCAACTTTGTGAATCACAAAAAAATATAGCCACAAAACGCTCTCACTCTCTCTCTCTCTCCCCCCTTCTCTCTTTCTTTCTTTCTTTCTCTCTTCCCTTCTCCTCCTTTCTTACCCCCTCTCACTCCATCTATATTCCCCCTTCTCTCTCACCCTCTCTCTCTCTCTCTCTCTCTCTCTCTCTCTCTCTCTCTCTCTCTCTCTNATTTATTTATTTTGTATTCTTAATTTTTATTGACTTGTAGCCCATAACTCTCTCTCCTGTCTCTTTTTTTTTTTAAGGGCGTGTCGACCTTTTGGTCATTAACACCTCTCTCTCTCTCTCTCTCTAATGGATTAGGATTAAAAAGTGTAAATTATAAGTAGCCGGAAATTGTCAGGAAGAAAGGATGTGCATCCTAAAACAATAAAGAACTAATCTAATCTCTCTCTCTCTCTCTCTCTCTCTATATATATCTTTCTTTCTTTCTTTCCCCCCTCTCTCTCCCCCTTTCTTACCCCCCTCTCACTCTATCTATATCCCCCCTTCTCTCTCTCTCTCTCTCTTCTCTCCTTCTTTCTCTCTATCTCTCTCTCTTTCTCTCTCTCCCTCTCTCTTTCCCCCTTCCACCACTTTCTCTCCCCTTCTCTTCCCCCGGTCACTCAATCTATATTCTCCTCTCTCTCTCTCTCTCTCAAGTTCCCTCTCTCTCCCCCTTTCTCTTCCCCTCTCTATTTCCCTCTCTCTCTTCCTTTTTTTGCTCTCTTTCTCTCTCCTTTCTTTCCCCCCTCACTCTCTCCCTTTCTCCCCTTCCCTCTCTCTATCTACCCCCATCTCTATCTATCTACCCCCTCTCTCTATCTATCTATCCCCCTCTCTCTCTATTTATTCCCCCACCTCTCACTCACTCTCTCTCTCTCTCTCTCTCTCTCTCTCTCTCTCTCTCTCTTTCTCTCTCTCGTGGATGCTGAAATTCTCGTAAGAGAGAAGTACATACATGGACAAAAGGAGAGTTTTTTTGACCGTAGATATTATACTAAGATGATTTTAGTTGGGGCTCGGTCAAGGTAGATCCGAAAATCACAAATTTAAAAAATGTATTTTTCTAAATAAAATTTTTTATATTCTCTTACATAGCTTTCTACATTCATACTCTTGATATCACATTATATTATTGCAATTCCCTATAATATTAATTTCAATTATTATTGTATTCTCATGACATTGTATTTCTACAGCCCTGAAGATGGCTTGCAATGTAAGCCGAAACGTTGGCAGATAATCCTTTATTAAAAATAAATTTTTTAAATTTGTGTTTTTTGGATCTACCTTGACCGAACCCCAACTAAAATCATCTAAGACTACATACATGGATTTTGTATATTTATTGAGCTCAAAAAACCTCATAAAAGTTTACTGAGTTGTGTTTACTAATTATATTTGCTTTGGTTCACTTTGGGAGATGGCAAATTAGATCTAGACAATGTGGAAATAGCGACGAAAATGAGGTCACTAGAATTGGCTCTAGGTCGGTCGAGAGAGAAAAAGAGAATACGAGTCTTCCCAGCACTGCAGAGTATTTTCTCGCTCTAAGTCATATATATGTATATGATATAAAACAGTAGTCTTAGTATCTCCAACGTAAGCTCTGTCAAGAACTTTTCACCTAAAGACTTTTTCTTTTTTTTTTAATGTTGGGTTCATAATTTCTCAAAAAAATTTGATAAGAAATGTTTATGAAGGAACCAAATTGCCAAAATGAAATAATGTATTAGTGTGCAGTTTTGACAAAAAAAAACAACTAAAAATTCGATTTTCTAGATTTTATAACATTTGGATTCCACAAAATCTTTATGAAGCCAACCTTTTTTAGGAAAGTTACCATTCCCTAAGTGTACCTTTCAGATCTGAGTAGCCATTTATTTATTAATACTCACAACATTGACGAATGTCCTTGGTTCCTGCCTGAGGGACTTCTTAAGAAGTAGGAACCCACATGAATTATTGCTTTCTGATGAAAAATCGAACTTAATTTAAGTAAAAAAAATAGAAAATACATGTCTTAACTTACGGGACACAAAGTACCTTGCTCAAGTGCGCATGCTCTGAGGGTTGTAGCGTTAAATTGCTAAATTAAACGCATCTCGTAAACTACAACTATCATTTCCTATTGGACCATACTGACTTGCTCTTTTCTGCAAATTTAGCCACAACAAATAATAAATCAGTTTTATATAAAACATTTCAATCGAAAAATAAGTTTTGAAAAAATTTTATAAGTGCCCTTTCATAAAAAGTCCTATCATACTATGCATAAAAAAAATAAAAAAAAAAAAATCATTAAAAACAAGTTNAATATAATTATTTATATTATTAGTAACGAATTATTTTTAATTTTCTAATTATTACTGACCCGTAGCCCATAACAGTGTTATGATGTTTGATCTAATTTATTTTTGCTCATGACATAGAGACACAAGCACACACTGACACATTCAAAAAATCACCTTAAACTACCTACAGACATAAGATTTAGTGAAATCAGATTTTTTGACAGAAGAGATCAATCAAATTTCATTGAAAACAAATACATTTGTCCCTCACTTCAATTATGGGGATTACCGAATTATTTAAAAACATTTATTTTACGTATAAAATGGTTTTATTACATAACATTGTAATGGCATATCAGCCACTAGGGTCCTGGAATAAAGAACCCATATGACCATGATTTTACACTGAGCAGGAAGTCAGTGTAAAATCATGGTCATAATGGTACTTCTTTATTCCAGGACCCTAGTGAGGAAAGCCGTAACATAACGTTCGTAAAATTCTTCTAGAGCAAACTTTATTCCTCAGATTGTACATAACATAATAGTTAGAAAATTACATTTTACACCAATCTTGATCTTGTAACTTCTTCGTAACTCAAGTAACTTCAAAGATATTGCGATTACATCTTTTGATCTTCACTAACCCCTCCCCTTTTCCTCATCTAAATAATAACAATAACTATTTTTTTCAAGCGTTCACAATGATACTACAATATAAAAAAGTGAAGGATGTTTTTAGGGTCGTGGGTCTATAGACTGTGTTTTTATATAAAATAACACTCGAGTTGTTTGTAGGCAATTTATGCATTACACCAAAGTTATCTCTAAATTTTTTTATTCAGTAGATCAGTAAACTTTTAATTTATTTATTTATATTTATAGGAAGTTTAATTTAAGAGGTTTTATTATTAATAATGTGTTTATTACAGGACGAGTATTTAAAATATTTATAAATTCTTTAGCACTTCTTATTTGGCTTACTTTTATTTAGATCATAATTGCACAATGAAAATTGTATCAAACCCTTGGCTTTATGTTTGATAACCTTTCAGGGAAGTAGCATACTCTTGTTTATGTCCAACTTTATTGGAACATGGCTGTGCATTACTACCTTAAACACTATAATTAATTACAAAAGTTCTACAGACATTTATTTATGTAGAAGTAAATGGAGCACATGAGTTTCCGACACTACATTCTCTCCACTGAAACGCAACGGACAGACGTGGGTAAGTCAAAACGATTGCCGTCACGTCTAGTGCCCGAGGTAGCTAGCTCTGAGCTGACGTTCGCGAACAGTGACAGTCAAAAGACATTATTAAATGCCCAGACGTGACGTAGCCAGTACGTGACGAATCGTGGATTGTCTGTGTGAATCAATTAATACCCTCTGTCTTCAAGCACCGCAAGTATATGTTGCACATCTATGTATGTATGTTATCAATCAGCAAGTCATCGCTCAACTTATTTTTTTTCAAATATTGTGCCAAATGTGTGCTCATTTTCGTTTATTAAAAATAAATTCAAATTTTTTACTCATGGTAATAGTTCTTGGCAATACTACATGGCAGAATGAATAAATCAAGTCATTTTATACTACGTCATAAGCTAAGATGTCAACGGAAACTCAGCTCAATGCCACCTCATTGGTCGGCAAGAAATTGGGCCAGAAGAAACGTTGGGATGAAGGTTCCTGATGAGGGCTTGTAACAAAGATGTGGTCTTCTACCGTACTGAGTGGAAGCATTTTCTGTCGATGGAACAGGATTACTTCGACTCAAGGAATATATGAATTCCTTGTGCATGAGTGATGGATAACGTGCACTCAGGGAATCCTCTACGCAGGACTCGAATCGGCGTATTCAACCAAGCTAGGCTGAGTGAAGTCCAGTCCCTCGCTAGCTCAAGGACTGAAACATCAGGTCTGTGACTGTGCAGATCAGATGTCAGCATCGGGGTAGAAAGTTCCCGTGTTTACATTGAGAGAGGAGGTACTCCAGATTTCCGCTGGAGTACAGCACATGTCTCCATATCGATATCGCGATGTTTCCTCTAACAGGTAATGCGTTGTTCCATGTAAATTATGTTTCATTTTGAAATGGACTTACGAGTTAGAAATCTGGGGTGCCGCCAAGCCTTCGAACATCCAAAGAATCCAGTCCTTTCAATACAAAACCCTGAGAAGAATTGCAAAAGCTCCCTATTACGTATCCAATTCTTTCCTTCACCACGATTTTAATATCACTTCTGCTCAAGACTTCATCTCTTCCCACTTCACCCTTTTCCACAGTAAGCTGCCATTCCATCCTAATCCACTAGCACAGACCTTGTCTTCCAACTCCAACCCCTACAACCCTCCCCGTCGACTCAAACGAAGATGGCCCCGCGACCTCTTGGGGACATAGTCTGTAAATAATTTGTGAGTGGTGTCACTGGTCACCTTCTCTCCTCATGTGACTTTCATTAATGTCATTTTTTTATTTTTACTATTCATTGTAATCAAATTACAAAATGTTTTTATTTATTTTTAACAGAATGTAATTTTTAAATAAAGGTTATAAATTAAAAAAAAATTTAAATAGCACCCATGAAATAAATGAACCTTTCATTTTTAAAATTAGTTATTTTTTATAAATAGCACCTTATATGAAACATTTTACTAATGTAACTATTGGATGATTTTAGTTGGGGTTCCGTCAAGGTAGAACAAAAACAAAATACAAATTCAAAAAAAGTGTATTTTTCAGCCAACGTCTCGTCTTACATTGTAAGCCATCTTCAGGGCTGCCTCTCATGAAGACGAGAGAGGACGTCCTGTCCCTAAGTTCACATTTCTAGTCATGCCTAGTTGGCAGATAATCTTTTAAAAAATACATTTTTTTTTAAATTTGTATTTTTTTGGATCTACCTTGACCGAACCCCAACTAAAATCATCTAATAAGANTAGACGTTCTTGATTGTCGAAACATGTCTGTCTGAGACGGTTGTCCAGAGATTGAAACAGGTAATAATCAATAAAACAGGTAATAAATTTGGGGGATAGGGTCGATGCGGGAAAACTTCCCAGGCAATTTTTCTCTGGTCAGTTTGGTAGCGTGTGACCAAAAATTTTCCTGGAGAAGTAGATGCCTTTTAAACTATGGATTAACCCGGGATCAAAAAGCTTTAATTTCGAGCGGCTATGGTCCAATATTGCATAGTATACTTCTGCAGTGATACTTTGATCTTAGTCATAATCCCGTGTTTCCATACACCCTTAGCTGCCAAGAAAAAAATAGCAAAACTATCTTTGGATGGAGATCAGGTTTTTTTTTTGGTTTTTTTTTTGGTTCTTAGTGAGCACTCAACCACAGTTATGTTCCTCTGAAATTTCCGTCGTTTCTCGTCGCAAGGTTATGATCCTGTCTAAAATGGATTCGATTTTTAAGCGGGACGCTAGAGAAGTTGTTGAGCGGCTTACATTACTGGATTCTTTAACTTTTATTAGGAATCCATTTATCCGATTCTTCACTTCTCCTTGTTGATGAAGAATATTCCAGGCAATTTCGGCGACGATCCAACTCAAATATTCTTCGGACTTTCTCTAAATCAACAACCTATGGCCGGTCAGAGCGAGTGACATCTTCGAGTATCTCGTCGCCTGCATGCAATTTGGCAAACCAAAAATTGTGCCTTCCACTCAGAGATGACATTCTTTCCAAAAGCGGAACATATTTTTCGGGCAGCTGATGACGCTTTCAAACAGAGAATATACTGATGAAACAAACTTGATCTAATACAAGCTTAGATCCAGAATCATTTATGATTAGCCGTTTCGTACGCTTATAGATGACTGAATTCAAATTAATCCCTATTTTAATACAGAATCAAAATTTGTTTTCATGAGTATTCTGGCTAAATCCTAATCGTGGGTTTTACCAGAATGTTATGATTTAGAAAACACCTGGTCTTATAAAAACATATGTCATATTGCGAATCAGATAACGCCTTCTCTTCATGACGACCCTTATAGGGGTAGATTCATCGGGGTGGTGATTGCTCACACTGTGGATGTAGCCATGAAAATACATCTCGTGAGTCAGTAACCTAGCGTCGACTTGTGCAGAGGATACTACACTCCAATCACTGCAACAGATTCCAATAGAGATGGAAATCAAACTAAAATATATTCTTCTTATACGATTAAAAAATTTTAATTAGAAAAAAAATAAATAAAAAGAATGCATTACTCTCATACCTTATATTCTCCGTCTTCATTGGTTTCTGTACATCCTCTCCCGTTGGCGAGCGCTTTCGGACGACACTGTCCATCTTCTGGCCGAATACATACGTTCACTGTCACGGTCCGTATTCAACTGTGTTTTTCTGTNTATTATATGTATATAATATATATTATATGCCCTCAGTACAGGATATATTAATATCCTAATGAGTTACAACTCCTCGGAAAGTCTTAACGGACCCGACGCAAAATGTCCCCACCTAATTGCTATGACGTAACTAAATCTACCGTTTTTATTTTTTGTAATGAAGGAATTTTCTCTTCACAAAAGTCTAGGGACAGCCTCCACCTGAACCACCGTTTAAAAAAATCGTCGGTATATTTCCTGTGGAGAGATAAGTGGGTGGTACAGAATGTAATTATTTTTGTCAAGAATATATATGTCAAGAATACAATTGAATTGGAAATATTCATTATACTTCATTCTTAAATCCTAAATTTTCAAATTTAATAAATTATTTTTGACGAAGTATATTAAAGTTTAATTACATAATATCAAAAGAAATATGAATACATTTAAAAATGAAAGTTCAAAAGTACGATTGTTAGTGAAAACATTGTATGTAGATTGTGTAGTATAAAGAAACAAGCCGTGTTCTGAATAAATAGAATAAATAATGTCATACAAAATCAAAATCAAAATCAAAATAATCAAATATAAGATAGCAAGGAACATAAGTAATGAATTGTTGACTGTCAAGTTCTATGAAGAGAGGATTGTCAGGAATTCTATCATGGTAGTTGAAGAATTAATAACTAATTCGTAACCAAAATAAGTTTTTATTTTAGCCATTGTTTCGGCCTGAGTTTCAGGCCTTCATCAGGGCAAATAGGGTGATGAGGAAAGACTCGTTTGATGACAGTTGAGCACTTAACCTCGGCTAAAATAACATCTTATTTAATTAGGTAAATAATCTAAAAAGTTATTTTCACCACCAATGAATATAGAACTATCATACCTTCTATTATCCGTCTTCATTGGTTTCTGCAAACCATCTTCTGTTGGCGAGCGCTTTCGGACATTGTCCATCTTCAATTTTAATAAATTATTTTTGACGAAGTATATTAAAGTTTAATCACATCATATCAAAAGAAATATGCAGAAACCAATGAAGACGGAGAATGGAAGGTATGACCGTTCTTATTTAATTCTTTACCTACCAAGACCGAATTCCCGACATTCCTCTCTTCATAGAACTTGACAGTAAAAAAAAATAAAAAGTGTTAAATTTTTCTTCATTTTAAAGTGAGTACAAACACACTAGAAACCTTTCACTTATAAAATGAATTTCATTTTAAAGGACTTAAAATATTTTTAAAATAAATCTTTCCAATATTACACTCAAATATTATGAAATAAAGTATTAAAAAATTTAAAAGAAATCAATTTAAAAAAAATAAAGACCATTACTTTATCATTAAATTAAATAATTACGGCTTATCTTGTTTAAAACAAAAATAAAAAACACATTGGTGTAAATCTATTTTATTCCCCTAATTATTTTTGTTGCAGGAAATTCTTTCAAAATTTTTAACGCAGTACCTGGATTTCTTGTGATAAATATAGAAGAAAAAACTTTTTTTTATGTATTTTTTTTTTTTTTTTCAAATGAGCGAATAAAATAATTCCAAACCCTGATAGGAATCGGTGGTGTTGTTCTCGTTGCAATGTCACTCAGCTAGGCTGGGAACGTCAATAGAAGCAGCAGATACATGACCGAGGGATTGCTCTACTAGCTCATGAAAATCTATGTAGATATCTCTGTAGAAAAGGAGGTTTTGATGGCTCCCCGAGAGGGATATGCAAATTTATGCAGATCTGACACAAAGGGAATGATATCCGACTTACAAATCCGATCATGCAGAGCAACAAGAGATTTGTTTGAAAGACAAAAATCCTTTATATTCTTCCACTCTAAAAGATGAATATTTATAGTGTGTCGGAATTCATATATTTTCTATTCTAAAATGTTAAATATAAAGGATAAAAAACTGTTAAACTTCGCTCGGTGATGATCATATTTATTTATTTATTGAATTAAAATGTATTTATTACAAATTACCTAAAGCTAATTAACATATATATACAAATTGTAGATTTACTAGGGAAAACCGTTAACTTTCTCTGGCTTCCCTCACATGTTGGAAGTCCAGGAAACGAAAAGGCAGACAAAGCTGCAAAGGAAGCAGCCGGTATGTTCGAACCTCCTCTGAGTATCCTCGAACCGGATGACCTTAAAAACTGGCTAAGGAAAATGGCACTCCAAGACTGGGAAAATGCATGGATGCTNTATATATATATATATATATATATATATATATATATATATATATATATATATATATATATATATATATATATATATATATATATATATATATATATATATATATATATATATATATATATATATATATATATATATATATATATATATATATATATATATATATATATATATATATATATATATATATATATATATATATATATATATATATATATATATATATATATATATATATATATATATATATATATATATATATATATATATATATATATATATATATATATATATATATATATATATATATATATATATATATATATATATATATATATATATATATATATATATATATATATATATATATATATATATATATATATATATATATATATATATATATATATATATATATATATATATATATATATATATATATATATATATATATATATATATATATATATATATATATATATATATATATATATATATATATATATATATATATATATATATATATATATATATATATATATATATATATATATATATATATATATATATATATATATATATATATATATATATATATATATATATATATATATATATATATATATATATATATATATATATATATATATATATATATATATATATATATATATATATATATATATATATATATATATATATATATATATATATATATATATATATATATATATATATATATATATATATATATATATATATATATATATATATATATATATATATATATATATATATATATATATATATATATATATATATATATATATATATATATATATATATATATATATATATATATATATATATATATATATATATATATATATATATATATAAAAGTAATAATAAATGAACATACCTGTTTATTACTGTGACTGTCACCACGGCAGAGGCATAGAGAGCGAGCGACACGACCACACCGAAACGCGATCTGACACTGACTGGAGACAGAGAGTCGTTCCTTCTTCTGGCTCTGTGTCTGTCATAACAGTGTAACAGACACACACACAGAGACAGGAAATCGCGCCATTCCCTGCCTTAATTAAGTTACTCCTCTCATTAAGTGTCCAAGCCCTAGAGCAAGCGCAGGTGGCCAAATGAATTAGCCTCTCTTCCCAGTATCTGATGCCCCTAGCTACATTTTTCTACTCCTCATTAAGTGTCCAAGCCCAAGAACTAGCGCGCAGGTGGTCAATTGAATTAGCCTCTACCCAGAATCTGAAGGTCCTCAAACTACTTTCATACTCCTATATTCAAAAATCAAAAAATATTCTATTCTTATCTGTCATCTTCCTTCAACTTACATCTGTATTTAAATATTGCTAGTGACCCGTAGCCCATTACAATATATATATATATATATATTTCAAATAAGATATATATTTGGTAATTGAAAAATATCTTCATAGTATTACTGTGATAAGATCGGTTTATAGAGTATTAAAATACATATGTGTGTTTGTGAACGTATAAGTGTGTGTGTTTTGGTAATAACTATTTTACCCCAAATTCTTTTCTTTTTCTAAATAAGAATTGTCCTGTAGCACTTGTACAACGAAAAGTAGTAAGTTGTAAATAGGTAAAATCAGAGATTTACTGTGGGAAGGCATTGGAAGAAATATGGCGGAGTGCCTTGGGAACAACCCCTCTACAGTGGATGGGCTGTTAAACTTTCTTAAAAAAGCAGGTATAGCCTG
>KZ807957.1:51976-65979 GCA_000696205.2 Oncopeltus fasciatus
AAATAATTTTAATTTGATAGCTAATTTCTAATTAACTATATATATATATATATATGTCTGTAGAGCTGTAGAGAGCCTTTCTATTCCCCCATGATTCTATGGAAGATGAAGAAAAAAACGTGTATTGTAATACATATTTTACGTTCTAAAAACTAAATAAAATAATACAAATTCTGTGATTTTAAAGTCCTTATTGCCAAAACATTGATCGAAGCTAAACTCTGACCCAAGTGGGGGAAGTGAGGTCCTCGATATTAGCCAGCTAATTGACTTTGGGATGAGGGGGTGGGGGGCAGAGGTGAGAATTTGCCAGGGGAGCTGGGCAAAAAGAGTAAAATTGCGACTAAAGTCTGCAAACAGAGAAACTTGTTACATTAAAAAATATTTTATAGTAACAGAAAATAAAATGAAAAAGAAATACCATTATTATTAGGTTAAAAAAAAAAAAGTTACTTAGAATTTTCTTCTTCAATTATTTCTCTCTCCTCCAGCCAAGGGGTAAGAATTTTGTTTCTCTTTCACCCCAGTCTTCTAAATTAATGCAACAAAGAACATATTTCCTTTTAACCTGCTTTTAACTCACTAAGCTTTTAAAAAAGTTAGTAATTTAATTTAAAAATACCATTTAAAGAAAGTTTATTTCACGTCTGGCTGCTTTTACATTAGTCTACGGAGTGTAAAAATATACTATCACAAATTACTATGTTATTTATATTTAACATGAAGAAACATATAACAGTTCTCTTTCTGGTTGGTAAATATTTGTTGTTATTTTCTCAATAATAGACACCACAAAAAGAATTGCCGCTAAAATTTACTCAAACATGCACGGGTCTACAGAGCATAAGACATTTAAATTCAAAGCTAAAGCCTGGTTCATGATTAAGCAAAATCGGACGAATAAGATTTGTGGGTTAGAAGAAACGTGAAGTGTACGTACAAAAAGTATTTTCGATTTAGTTGGTGTAATATTTAATTCAGAAGAATGAAGATCAATATATAATTGTTTGCTTGTAAATGAAAAATTTATAAAGTTATACTGTGAAACAGAACAATTAGTAGTTTATTATTAGATTATTTTAGTTTGGGTTCGGTCAAGGTAGATCCAAAAAAATAAAAATTTAAATAAGTGTATTTTTTTAAAAGATTATCTGCCAACGTTTCGGCTTACATTGTAAGCCATTTTCGAGGCTTTAGAAACACAATATAATTAGAATACAATAATAATTGACAATATTATAATACAGAATTGTAATGTGATATCAAAAGTATAAATGTAGAAAGCTATGTAAAAGAATTTGAAAAAAAACATTTATACATTCATACTTTTAATATCATATTACATTATGGTAATACATTTATTTATTTAATTTACAAATAATAATTGTATTTGAGAAAAAATAATTGTTATTTTGAATACTTAAAATTTATTTTAGAAGTAAAGAAAATACAATAAAATCAAATTCTTGGATTTGAATATGGAAAAAACAAACAAAGGTAAACTAAAATTTGCAATACTTCTAATCAATAATACTCAAACCATAAGCAGTCAACTATTGATCATAAAAAAGAAAGAAAAAACAATTATCATGTGGCTCGAATAAATATAGATTAAACCCCTGATAGAGGTTTCATTTTAAGTGAAGTAGAAAGAAATGTCATTATTAATGACATAGAAGGGATTAAAATTAAATGTCAATTCCATTCGTACGGTCAATTAATTATTGATTAGCAAATATATTTAAAAGTATAAAAATACAAAAAAAAATTGGAATAGGTGATTCTTCAAGTGTCTGCCGATTATAGTATGGTTCTTGCTGTTCTTCATACTTCAGTGGGACACTAAGATAAGAACAGCAGCTGAAAAGAAAAGACTCAAAGTCATGAGGATTTAATTAAAGGGAGCTATAAGGACGAAGTTCATCAAGTAACTCTTTTGTACAGAGAGCTGAGCCCAAGAGACCTGAGTAAATTAGAGGACACAAGTCAGGGCAATAGTTTAAACTCTCAAGGAGGAGGGGCGGAAGTGAAGATTGGGGTTGAACCTCCACCCTCAATGTTATTGGACAGTGTAGGACCCAATCCCATCAAGGTATTATCTCTCGTTGTCAGATAAAGTAACAGAACTCTCACAATATAATTTGATGCAAAGATTTATAATTTAAAATATAGGATAAATAATCTGAAGGGTTATTATCACTACCAATGAATATAGAACTATCATAACTTCTATTATCCGTCTTCCTTGGTTTCTGCAATCCGTCTTCTTTTGGCGAGCGCTTTCGGACATTGTCCATCCTCGTGGCCGAATACATGTGTTCACATTCACTGTCTGTATTCAACTGTTTGAGTAGTCTGAGTTGAATACAGACAGTAACAGTGGACACATGTATTCGGCCACGAGGATGGATAATGTCCGAAAACGCTCGCCAACAGAAGATGGTTTGCAGAAACCAATGAAGACAGATAATAGTAAAGTATAAGAGTTTGCGCATATTTTTATAATATAATAATGATAATAATAAGAAAAATTATTGTGATAATAATATTTATGCTTAATCGTCTTGTTGTCTTTGTAGAGCTCCTGAAGACGACACAGTGCCTAAAGCGTTCATGGTTAAATAAATTCATTCTGAGAAAGACAATTTGTCCTTTAATATCACTTGAGTGTTATTTTCCAAGTATTTCTACGTATTTTATTGAGTTTTGTTACCATAAGTTTTAAGCATTACTCGAGTTATCACAGCTAGTGAATTTATTTATTATGGTACCCTTTATCGATAGCATCGGCAGTTCAGTTTTGTCCACTCTGATTTAGTTCATACGTTAAAATGCACATTAAAACATTTCTGTCTGCCCCCTCTCCCCACCCCTTTGAAGGCAAATGCCGTTCTTAAAACTTTGATTTGTTCTTTACGCTTTCTCAATGAGTTCCAGCAGTCGTCTTAAGAAAATGAGGCTACAATATCCGCCTCAGTTTAGTAGTTGAGTAGTTGACGTTCCGTTGTTAAATACATGAAGGTTAATCGTGTGTGGTTCTAGAAACAAATATCGTTTGTATTCTAGAGAAACTAAACCCCTTATACTGTCACCCTAGTGTTTGATACTGTCTATTGCTAGTTGTAAATTTAAAAATTATTGACTATTACCCCTTCTATTGTTGAGGGAAATTTATGTGTCCTCTTATTTACTTAGGTCTCTTGGACTTAGCTCTCTGTACAAAAGGGTTACTTGATGAACTTCGTCCCTATGACCCCTTTTAATTACATCCTCATGATTTTGAGTATTTTCTTTTTAGGTGTTCTATTTATCTTAGTGTCCCACTGACATATGAAGGAGAGCAAGATACATACATCACCCAAGACGATAGATGACTTCAGTTTTTGAAGAACTCTTCAATATTCTTTTGAAAAGATTAAATTAATTGAGGTTAAAAAAAGTTGAATAATTTGTAATGTTTTTTTTTTTTTTTTTTTGGCAAGTCAATTACTAAGGTCATTATTGCTTAAATTTGGATGAGGTTCGTAAGTCGCTTAGGGGCAAAGGGGAGAACAGAGGCCAGAAAGAATGACCCGAACGGCGAAGACACCCCCGGCGCCGGTACTGGCGGTGGCACCACAAGTACATCTCATGATCGTAGCATATTTGATACTGCAATTTATACTGTAGATCAATTATGGATTTCTCCAATGGGTTGAAAGCAATTTCCTGGGTTTCCTCTGAGTCTTTTGAGCACGCATTTGGGACTGCTTTCCTAATGGGTCTTGAGGAAGACAATACTCGAGCTCAATTATCATTAAAATACTGCAACAACCTTAATGAAATAATTAAAACAGCAAATATCACAGATTCGTCCGAAACTGAATTACGGTAGCGCTATATATATATATATATGGTTCATGCCGAATGTAATGGATGAAGATATTTTAACTACTTAAAATCTATCTATGTGGAATCATCTATCACACCCCAGAAAAAAAATGAATTTTTTAATCATATCTAACCTTTAGGATTAGGGTGAAGTTGTAGCTGGACATCTATAGATGAGCGTAAAGTGAGATGATATAAGGTCTTGGACGATAGTAATGTTAAAGCCATGATCAGAGGTAGTGTTGGATACATAATATAGAATATTCGCAATTATTCTTAGTAATATCAAATATCTTAGAGACTAAAACTGTAAGGTTTATGATTGTCTGAAGTCAAGGCCTTGTCGGAATCAACGGTAATGAAATAGTGGATAATGGACAAATGAAGAATCTTTTATTGATACATAAATAATATATTTGACACCTAAATAAATGCCGAGAACGATCTGACCTTGATAGTGTCAAACAAAATGCAACAAAACCTCCAAAGACGTGAGTTAGTTGAGGGCATCGTGATATTACAGGCAGATTGACAGAAACTTAATCTGCGGGAAGTCTGAGTAGTCTGAGGTTGTGTCAAGATCCTCCGGACATAAAAGACTATGTCAGCCGCGGCCACAACGAAGGGCGACAACAGCGGTTATTCGTGGCGTGTCCAGGAACTAGGGCTCACAGAAAAGACACTCTATATCTAGGAGAGTCTGAAAAGTTTTGAAACTTTATCAAGGACTGATGTCATGATAGTTTTATCTAGGTTACTTCAGGAAAATAATCTGTTAGAGTATAAACAATTTTTTTAACGTTAAAAGTTTTATATTTTTATTATGTACAGAGATATACACTCACATAAATACATTATTCATTAGTCTAATAATGTCATGAAGTTCCTCTATACAGTAAAAACTAAAAAATATAGAAAATTTTACTTTGACGACTGTCAGAAACGATAATTTTTATCACTCTAAGCAAAATAATTACAAAATTCCAATTCAGTTTTTTTTTCAGAAATTGACAAAATTAACATTAATAATTTCTTCTTTTCAAATTTCAAAATACTAAAATTGAAAAAAAAAATTAATTAAATTCCATAGGTAGAAATTTCAAATTATAAGTTGGTTAAATATTTTGAATTGAACTACATTTCATTAGTGTTTCGACTTCATTTCTACTGTTAATGTTTAAATACGATTATCATTTTACTTCGTTTAATATAAAATTTAAGTAATAAGATATTAGAAGAAGTGTGAAATAGATAAGACATATAAAATTTATCTTTGTTTTCATGTTTTTATACATCATTCTTGTCAAGAGATTTGTTAAGTTGAACTAACCTGTTAATCAATTAAACAAAATTTACGTTTCGCTCTAAGTAGGATTGAATTTCAAAATTCAACTTCTTTTTCACTATTTCAGCCATTTGCTTTCAATGTAACTTGCCAGTATTATAAACATTATTCAACAAAACAATGGGGTTTTTCCAAAATCTACTAGGTTTTTAGTTTCTGCTGATGATACCCAAGCCTGTCTAAAAAAAAAAATAAGTAAAGAGCTATTAAAACAAACAAGAAAGTTTACCTGGAGGGGGGGGGGGGTTGCATAATACAGTACTTCACACTATACAATAAAGATAAAACTTTTTTTTTTTTTTTTTTTATGTCGTTTCAATAGTAACTGTATTTGAGGTATGATGATCGAAGGCTATCCCAAGATTTCTTCTCGGCTGATTGGTATTGCAGTTAAAGGAGTAAGAGAGGTTATAAAAAAAAGTCATTATAAACAACGGATTAGGGGCACCAGGCTAGCTCAGGGGATCCGTACGGGTCTCGCAATCCTGACGCTGCGGGTTCAAATCCCGCCCAGGTCAATCTTTTATTTATAATATAGAAGCTTGTCCTGAGCCATGGGTGTTTAAAATAGGGTGGCAACCTGTAGATAGCCCCTTCCTCCNATGTTTCCCGCTTGATCAGTCGTCAGCTGTCAATCTTCAAGGACCTCTTGGAAGAATCGCTTCTGGCTTGTGTCATGTAGTCATGTGAGCTAAACATGACCAGCTCCCTCGAACATCTGATTTACCGGAGACCTTTTTTTTTTTATCTTGTGTAACTCAAGCAGGGTTCCCTGTATGTAAATTTATGTTGGTGGCATCAAATGATTCTCATGTTTTTTTTTTTTGTTTTTTTTTTTCAGTTCTTAATAGATCAATAAGAAGCTTTAAATAGGATATGTTCAAAACTGTATATGTGTGTGTGTGTGTGTGTGTGTGTGTGTGTGTGTTTGTGTTTTAGGAGTGTTTACTGATAGCTGAAAGAAGAAAAATGGATAGGAAAACAGTAATATTTAAAATAATTATCTATTTGTGTTAGAAGAAAATATAGAAAACATATGAGAAATAAATAAAGGTTTTAAGAATGACACTCATTATTGAAATTAAATAGCCGGGAAATTAATTCTAAGTGATTTTGTTTAAACAGTAAATATTTTATTAGGCAGCGTTTCAATACAATATTATACTCCGGACCTCTACTGTATATATATGTGTGTGTGTTTTAAATGTTATCATTGAAATATCGCTTTTAAAAGCAAAAAGTAAGTTCCTTTTCATGCGAAATCGTGCCAACAGAAGTGGGAAATTTCTTGAAACCCTGAGTGCAAAAAAAAATAATTTTTTTAATTGTGTTAGAAGTAATATTTAGTTTCCTGAAGTATGGGTAAGAAGGATATATGAGTTATTTCCAAGTCCTCCTAAAAATTAGAGGAGCGACAGATATATTAGGCTTCAACAGAGTGTGAAGAGATCTCAGAGAGCTTTGTTGAAATGTGACAGTAATTATCGGCTGGAATAGGCAGATAGGAGATCCAAGCAATCAAATTAGGTGGGCGTTATGAAAGGCTAATGACTAATGTCGTCATTATATCATACGTGTGCCCCCGATCATGGGAGCGTTCGTCACTGCGAGCTGAACCTCATTACCTCACATGTCGTTGGTGTAAGCCAGCCTACCTGCATTCCCACAAACGGCTGCACTGCAAGCTCACATCATATATATATATATATAGGTAGTGTTGGATACATAATANCTTCCGATATTCTTCCTCACATGTAGAGGGTGTATGGGCACAAACATCTGTGTTCTCGAATGGAGGTTATCCACTGCTTTCCGTATCCGAACTTGAGGAATTGATCTGCAGGTTTCCGATATTCTTCCTCACATGTAGAGGGTGGATGGGCACAAACATCTGTGTTCTCGAATGGAGGTTATCCACTGCTTTCAGTATCTGAACTTGAGGAAATGATCTGCAGGCTTCCGATATTCTTCCTCACATGTAGAGGGTGTATGGGCACAAACATCTGTGTTCTCGAATGGAGGTTATCCACTGCTTTCCGTATCCGAACTTGAGGAAATGATCTGCAGGCTTCCGATATTCTTCCTCACATGTAGAGGGTGGATGGGCACAAACATAATTTTGTAATACTCCCCATAAGAAAAACTCTAGCATTATAAAATGCTGAGTCCTTGCTGGCCAAGACTGGTTCTTCTTGTTTGCTATATTCGAGAAAAAAAATATAGTGTATTGATTGTTGAATAATTCAGCGGAAACCTTTGAATGGCCAGAAGTAAACACCAACGAGTAGCATACATTAAAAAGTTTTTCTCCAAATTTAGTGCCGTTTTAGCTGCTGTATTTGTAGTCGAAAATAAATAACAAGGTCCATTTTAACATCCGCAGAGGTTAAGATAAATATATGTTTGTTTTTATGTGCCTTCAGACGCTCAAATATACTATATATTTAGTGCCGTACATACTTATCTGTCATTAGGGTCCGTCATGCAGGAACACACACCGTAGTTCATAAATATTTAATTTGACTTTTTCGAAAATTTAAAATTTGAAAATAGGCAGTTTATAACACTATTATTAGTACAAAACCAAAACAGTTGGTGAACAGAGTATCCTTATGAATGATTTTATGTGCTATTTTGCTTAAGCGTCCATACTGTTCGATCTAGCAACGAAAAACAATACAATATACATAAATTAGCGAAATCATAGTCAAAAAGTTCATCAACATATATGTAAAGTGCTTTCTCGGACTTAAATTTTATTTTTTCGCAATGGAAATGGAATTATTGTAGAACTGTATTATTTTTATCTATACCCAGAATACAATGCATACTACTGAAATAATAATTCTGAGAAAAAAAAAATGTTGATGAACTATTCTGCATCTACAGTTAAAAGAGAGCTATTGTAATCGGGGAATATACATTGTTAAGATTTAGGTTACCTTAATTCCGAAGATACTGATACATATGAACTATTTATATTGTAAATAATACATAAATTTAGATTATTAAATGGGAGATAAGTAATGGAACTTTGACATCAATAGTCATACATTATTGACACTAACGAATGAAATAATTTTTGCAAGGAAAAATTTTAAAGAAAGAGTTGGATTTGATTGTGTATTTTTGTAAAGAAGAAAAATTGTTTCGAAGGAAGTAAAAAGTGTCTTAACAGATATTATATAATATCGTTAACTATATAAATAGAGAAGTATGATAAGAGAATACAGTGAGGGGAGGGGATGAAGAGAGATAGGAATAGGAGGAGAAATTTTGAGGAATTATATTCAAATGGAGAGTTTTCGACCGTAAAAATTATTAGTGGATTTTTTTGTTCGGGTTCAGTCAAGGTAGATTCAAAAATACAAAAAAAAAACCATAATAAAATGTGTATTTTTAAAATTATCGGCCAAAGTTTCGGCTTACTTTGTAAGCCACCTTCGGGGCTATCATAAAAGCGAGAGGGGACGTCATGTCACCAGGATCCTATATTCACGACACATATACATCCCATATTCACGACGTCCCTTCTCGCCTTCACGATAGCCCTGAAGACGGCATACAACGCAAGCCGAAACGTTGGAAGATAATTTAAAAATACTAATTTTTTTAATTGAATTTTTTAAAAATCTACCTTGACCGAACCCCAACAAAAAAAAAACATCTTCTAATTGAAGAATTCTATTTCGAAATAAGGTTCTGTAAAGATAAAATTAGAATTGGAAGAGAAGCATGTGAGGAAAAAAATTGGTACTCCGTCATCCTTGTTTAAGAACACGTGACTGTCCGCCTATATGACGCTTTCAAATGTAGGAGTTTTTACATCACTCCTATTTTAACAGAAATATTTTTAAAGAGCATAAATTTTATGAAGGAAACTGAAACCCACAATTCGACAACTTATGTAATAAATGCTAGTAAATTTCAAAATCTACTATTTGATACTATTCTATACTATACTATATCGATTTTTTTTTAACTTGTAACTGGATAGGAAATGTTTTTCTCCCCTTTTTACTTACAATGTCACTAAGACAGTAAAGCAAGTATTTTTTTTTTAAATGGTAAATAAATAGTTTTTAGAGGGATCTTATAAGATAAAATGTTAAGAGCTTCTAATGTTGAGCCCGATGTGATTGGCTGAAAATGTTTAATACTGTATTTTTAAAAAGCAAAAACCACAGGAATTTTAGACATTATCATTAATAACATAATAAGCAAAAATTATGAGAAAAATCAATGAAAATGAACATGTAAGGAACAAGAGAAAAATGATTCATTATGTAATTTAAAATGCACATAAGGGGCGCCAGGCTAGCTCAGGAGATCCGTACAGGTCTCGCAATCCTGACGCTGCGGGTTCGAATCCCGCCCAGGTCAATCTTTTGTTTATAATATAGAAGCTTGTCCTGAGCCGTGGGTGTTTAGAATGGGGTGGCAACCTATAGATAGCCCCTCCCTCCAATGACCCTAAGTGGTTGCTAGGGAGGCTAACACAGCAAAATAAAAAAAAAAAAAAAAAAATGCACATTACTGAGCTTACACGGAGCTTACATTGTATCTCCGAAGACGCCATCTCAGACTTGCAAGGACATTTGCGTTCCCAAATGGAGGTTATCTACTGCTTTCCGTATCCGAACTAGAGGAATTGATCTTCAGGCTTCCGATATTCTTCCTCACGTGTAGAGGGTGGATGGGCACAAACATCTGTGTTCTCGAATGGAGGTTATCCACTGCTTTCAGTATCTGAACTTGAGGAATTGATCTGCAGGCTTCCGATATTCTTCCTCACATGTAGAGGGTGGATGGGCACAAACATCTGTGTTCTCGAATGGAGGTTATCCACTGCTTTCCGTATCCGAACTTGAGGAATTGATCTGCAGGCTTCCGATATTCTTCCTCACATGTAGAGGGTGGATGGGCACAAACATCTGTGTTCTCGAATGGAGGTTATCCACTGCTTTCCGTATCCGAACTTGAGGAAATGATCTGCAGGCTTCCGATATTCTTCCTCACATGTAGAGGGTGGATGGGCACAAACATAATTTTGTAATACTCCCCATAAGAAAAACTCTAGCATTATAAAATGCTGAGTCCTTGCTGGCCAAGACTGGTTCTTCTTGTTTGCTATATTCGAGAAAAAAAATATAGTGTATTGATTGTTGAATAATTCAGCGGAAACCTTTGAATGGCCAGAAGTAAACACCAACGAGTAGCATACATTAAAAAGTTTTTCTCCAAATTTAGTGCCGTTTTAGCTGCTGTATTTGTAGTCGAAAATAAATAACAAGGTCCATTTTAACATCCGCAGAGGTTAAGATAAATATATGTTTGTTTTTATGTGCCTTCAGACGCTCAAATATACTATATATTTAGTGCCGTACATACTTATCTGTCATTAGGGTCCGTCATGCAGGAACACACACCGTAGTTCATAAATATTTAATTTGACTTTTTCGAAAATTTAAAATTTGAAAATAGGCAGTTTATAACACTATTATTAGTACAAAACCAAAACAGTTGGTGAACAGAGTATCCTTATGAATGATTTTATGTGCTATTTTGCTTAAGCGTCCATACTGTTCGATCTAGCAACGAAAAACAATACAATATACATAAATTAGCGAAATCATAGTCAAAAAGTTCATCAACATATATGTAAAGTGCTTTCTCGGACTTAAATTTTATTTTTTCGCAATGGAAATGGAATTATTGTAGAACTGTATTATTTTTATCTATACCCAGAATACAATGCATACTACTGAAATAATAATTCTGAGAAAAAAAAAATGTTGATGAACTATTCTGCATCTACAGTTAAAAGAGAGCTATTGTAATCGGGGAATATACATTGTTAAGATTTAGGTTACCTTAATTCCGAAGATACTGATACATATGAACTATTTATATTGTAAATAATACATAAATTTAGATTATTAAATGGGAGATAAGTAATGGAACTTTGACATCAATAGTCATACATTATTGACACTAACGAATGAAATAATTTTTGCAAGGAAAAATTTTAAAGAAAGAGTTGGATTTGATTGTGTATTTTTGTAAAGAAGAAAAATTGTTTCGAAGGAAGTAAAAAGTGTCTTAACAGATATTATATAATATCGTTAACTATATAAATAGAGAAGTATGATAAGAGAATACAGTGAGGGGAGGGGATGAAGAGAGATAGGAATAGGAGGAGAAATTTTGAGGAATTATATTCAAATGGAGAGTTTTCGACCGTAAAAATTATTAGTGGATTTTTTTGTTCGGGTTCAGTCAAGGTAGATTCAAAAATACAAAAAAAAAACCATAATAAAATGTGTATTTTTAAAATTATCGGCCAAAGTTTCGGCTTACTTTGTAAGCCACCTTCGGGGCTATCATAAAAGCGAGAGGGGACGTCATGTCACCAGGATCCTATATTCACGACACATATACATCCCATATTCACGACGTCCCTTCTCGCCTTCACGATAGCCCTGAAGACGGCATACAACGCAAGCCGAAACGTTGGAAGATAATTTAAAAATACTAATTTTTTTAATTGAATTTTTTAAAAATCTACCTTGACCGAACCCCAACAAAAAAAAAACATCTTCTAATTGAAGAATTCTATTTCGAAATAAGGTTCTGTAAAGATAAAATTAGAATTGGAAGAGAAGCATGTGAGTATGAGAAGGGTAGGAGAAGGAATTTATGAGAGTGAGAGAGAGCGAGATAGAGAGAGAGAGAGAGAGAGAGAGAGAGAGAGAGAGAGAGAGAGAGAGAGAGAGAGAGAGGGAGAGAGAGAGAGTGAGAGAGAGAGAGAGACGGAAGTAATCATTTGTAAAAAGGAAAAGATACAAACCACTGGTACCTAGATAAGTAGTATGTCTGGAACAATGACTTTGCGCTCGCTCTTGCCGACAGCACGAGTCTCTTGTTGGAATCCCTTGTAAACAGGCAAACATAACTGACCTAATTCGTGCTCTCCAGCTAGCAGGACTTACTCGACAATCCTCTGTCTGCTTTTAGACCTAATTGGCTATTTGGCAGATGCCCTCATGCCAAATCATCTGAAGTCCTCTCCCTACCCCCAAGGGTCTAAATCGTAGCAGAATGAATCCTTCTGTTATCTCAATCACAAAGCACACGTTTATATGCAAAACTTATTTTTGACTTTTTCCTATTATTATAAAGTAAAAAAAATGGCAATGGAATTTTGATATTTTTTTTTCTGTCGTTCATTACAAATATTTATAAATAAAGAGGGAGGAAACATTGAGGAGAAAAATATTTTCTAAACAATTAATGAGAGGGAATAGAATAAAAAATCTATCTGTCCCAGCCTGGAATCGATAACACAGGGGAAAGTAAAATACATCTCAGAAGAAATACCTTTAGGCAAAGTCTCGAGTAGTTTCCACTAGTAAATATAGATGTAATTCTCAATTTAGTATATTTGAAAATACATGGAAGTCTATTTTAAATTTATTATGAATGTTTAGAAAAGATTATAAATATTCTATTTGGTTGTGGTATTCTATCCCAAAGTAAATTTTAAACAATTAATGAGAGGGAATAGAATAAAAAATCTATCTGTCTCAGCCAGGAATCGAACCTGGATCTCCTGCTATCAGGGTCGGTGTATTTACCAGTTATGCTACCAGGACGCTCTACTTATCTCATTCAATTCCCAGCGTCCTGATAGCATAACTGGTAAATGCACCGACCCGGATAGCAGGAGATCCAGGTTCGATTCCTGGCTGAGACAGATAGATTTTTTATTCTATTCCCTCTCATTAATTGTTTAAAATTTACTTTGGGATAGAATACCACAACCAAATAGAATATTTATAATCTTTTCTAAACATTCATAATAAATTTAAAATAGACTTCCATGTATTTTCAAATATACTAAATTGAGAATTACATCTATATTTACTAGTGGAAACTACTCGAGACTTTGCCTAAAGGTATTTCTTCTGAGATGTATTTTACTTTCCCCTGTGTTATAGATATAATTGCAGGGAAATGATATGCCCAGATTACACTAAATTTGAGTTTGCAAAAGGGCCGTTTGTTGCAGGGGTCTTGGTCGGTGATATACGAGCGAAGGGAGGACTCAGGTGTTCCAGCACTCCAACTGCCCCATGTATGCGAATTAAGGGCCTCCAATATCTCAGAATAACTGCCCTTTTAGACAGTCGGAACCCAATATTTTTAAAATGTTTATCCAAAAAAAAAAAAAATTGTATCTCCGCATTTTAATTGTTTATGAATTCGTAAGCTGGCAGGTAGAGAATTGAAAAAATCCCCAGACAGTAATAAAATAACTAATCATTATTAATGAGAAAAATTAAAAACACTTGCCAAATTCTTAAGAATAGGAGTCAGTAATACATTAAACTTTACTTTATAAAAGGACACAAACACTCACATAAATAATGAAAAAAATAAAATATAATAAAACAAAATAAAGTTTTTTATATACTATATACATGGCTGGAGTTTCGTTGGACGTCTAGTCTTATGCTGAAGAAATTAGTCAGGTTCTCGACCAGGATCAGAAAAAATAAATAATTTTTATTGCAGACATTTCGATTTAACTTGTAAGGCATCGTCAGGACGATAGTGATATCTGGATAGATCTCCGAGGGGGGGTTATGGTCACATCTCAGAGTATATATGGAAATTATATATATATAATAGAGCTCAACTACTTAATAATTACCCAACAATTTTGGGGTATTTTATATTTCTGATTCTGGCCGAATTCCTGACTAATTTCTCCGGTATATATATA
>KZ807957.1:66013-79112 GCA_000696205.2 Oncopeltus fasciatus
GTTAAAACATAATATATATATATTATCATCTCTACTGTTCTACTCATTTTCCAATTTAGAGAAATAGCGTTTGTAGAAATATAAGGACCATGTGATGATTGGAAGAAGAGATTGTTTGATGTTCATACGTGGACGTCGAGATTTCTTATCAAAAGTGAACTACGGCCTGGGTCAGCTGGACTCACTCACTAAATGAAGCAAAAAACAAAGTAGGGATCCCGTGACGATTAGGAACGCTGAGGAATCAAGTAAATATCTATGAAGTTTTCGGACATTTTTTTCCTATACGATCCAAAATTGTATATGTCAAACTGAAAGTTTCATTCAAAGCAGTTTTTTCTTCTGCTGCTAAATTTCTTACACTACAAAAAGAATTAATAAAAGTATCTAGTTCAAAAACAGAAACCGATTAAATAAAAAGCGAGTTGTTTTGTGTGTCATTTGACTATTAGTGTTCAAAACACATTGCTGGGGGAAGATAGTGACAACACTTCAGCAGTGAGAACTCAAAAAGCCGAAAGTAAAAAATAAATTTCGGTTGTACATTGTGCAAGAAATAGTTATGTTCTATAAATAGGACAACTATTTCTAAATTCTTATGTTATTCTAACTAATCATTTAAAAAAATAGGTAATGCAAACATTTTTTAAATTCTAGAGCACTTTTTCTTAAAAGGAAATTATATATATATATATACATCGCATAATTAACTGCAAACTATATTTTTTCATATTATAAAATGTGATGACTATGGAAAATAGACACATATTAGGCACATTGGATTTTTCTAGGACAAATTTATATGGTAAGTAAGAAACTTTTTCATAATTTAAATGGTTTTATTTAAATGTTCACGTAGGCTTCGACGTTCGTCATGACAGCTCTCATTCTCTACTCAATCCTGAAAAAGCCATCACATGATGTGCGAAAGCTCGGCAACTATCAACAACTTGATACAGACCAACCCGGAAGAAGAAACGGTAAATACAAATGGTTTTATTTAAAGTTAAAACCCAAAAAGAGTAATTTTTTTTTTAATAACTAACAAATAGTAAAGTTTGAATAATGCCAAAAAGGTTAAACATGTAGAGACATGTATAAACTACAAATTCTACTGAAATTCAGTGCCTTCATGAGAGTGATAACATGGAAGAAGTAAACTCCACCGATCTATGAAATATATGTTTGTAAAAAGCTAAAAAGTATATGTTGAATTTTATAACATACAGAAAACTAGTTTTTGGCCGATGACCATATTTTCCCCACCTTGGATGTATAAAAATAAAAATTTACAGATTTAGCCGGCGTTGAATAAGTATATTTTAGACCAAAATTTGATGATTTATGGAATAAATTTATCAGTTTTATCATTATTTTAGTTATTTATTTATCTATATTCTTGTTTTAGCCAATATAAATATTATGTATGTATATTATGATCATTTTAATTTCTACGATTGATACTTTATTTTAGAATTTTTTTTTTTTGTAGTTTACCTATTGATATGAAGTAGCCTCTTCTCTTCAAATAATCTTGAACTCGATCTAGCTATGACCCTCTCAATGCAAACTAGATTTCCTATCATTCGTTTTACGCCATTATAGCAGTTTGATGGAAGGGGCAGTATTTCCCTTGTTATTCAATACTTCTTTCTCTTGGGCAGCGAGAAAAACCTGGTAAATTCAGCGGTAAATTTGGAAGGAGCGCGGAGCAAACCCTTAGCCAGACCGGAAATGGAACGCAGGTCTTAGAAAGAAATAAAAACTCTCGGCTGTGACGCACTTTTTCTCTCTCTCCCCACTACTGATCCCTTCCATTTTTCTCTTACCCCATTTTGTTTTGGGCCTTGGGGACAGTGGGGGGGGGGGGAGAAGTATCGGGACGAATATAACACATTTACATTCCCTCTAAACAATAAATAAGAACAAAGATAGATTTCTGTGCGTGGGAATATTGCACAAAGACCAATTCTGCCCAAATAAAGGTTACTGAACCAAATAGTTTTTTTTTCCCCTTTGGGTAAAGGGACAAAGAGAAGTATTCCAATATAAATATACTTGAATGAAGAAATACTCTAGCTTTTTTTTTTTTTAATGTATTTTATTTAAAGATACAAACAATTGTCTTTGTTATCATGAAACTGCTTCAAATATATGAACTCTTTTTAAATTCACTAATTATTGAAAGAGAGAGTTATCAAAAACCGAATCTCTCTCTCTATATATATATTTATATGTGTGTGTGTGTGTGTGTGTGTGTGTGCAAAATTTAATAATTAATTGATGGCCCTCTTTCTGGTTATTCAGTTGGCTATATGTTATATAGGAAATCGATAACTTCCTTAAAGTTTAGTTACTATTTAGGAATTTTTTCTATTTTTTTTTTTTTTTTACATACTGCTTATAATCAAAGTTATAACTTTGATTGTATGTAAATGAGAATTACGCTTGCGATAATTTTGGGATAATTTAGTTTAGAGACAGTCTTACTGCTCGTCGCAAGGCTTCAGACTTTACGCCAATCTGAGTGGGTTTGCTTCAAGAATTCTCGGGCATTATTTGTCTTCAGTAGCCTGACAAATATACTCAAACGACTTTTAGAAGGATTATTGCAGAACCGGCAATTTAGATAAAAAATATTAGCGAGAATCGGCTTAGGATATGCAAAACATTGAATCAAATTTGTAAGTTAAATAAATTGTTAAGTACTATGAAAGCTCAATTAAAAATAATTATTAAAAGTCCTTCTTGCAAGACCTACACCTAACAAGTCTCTTAGAAAATAGTTAATATAAAAGTTGTCTATAAGGTAGATGACACTTACTCCTTAAATTCATAAATTTAACATATCATATAAGAAATCATATTTCTCTATTGCTTTATAAAAACATCATATTTCGACTATATTTACTTTAATTATTAAGAACTGTCAGATTATGTAATATAATGTAAATTATAAAGATTTCTTCAACCTGACTATTACAGGCTTTAGTGTACTCATTCTCACAAATAAATCTTTGTTTAAATAAAAAACATAATTTATCTTAGGGCAGCTCCTCTCTGACGATTAACTCTTTAGGCTTATATATCCTTATTGTATTTCATGAATAAGTATGTTATGTCAAACTGTGGAAATAGTGTTTCGAATTCATTAATATTTATTTATTCTTCATTAGTCGTTGTGAAGGATCTTTCTAAGCACGGAGTTCTAAAGGAAGTAACACTATAGAAAGCAGGTCCCATTGTCAGTGGGAAGCCGGTGACAGGCTTGTGGCAAAAGAAATGTCAGGGTCTACATGGATTCCAGGGGATGTGTGGCTCATTGTCCAGGAAGGCCTCCAGATTTATCCCCTGGAAAAGAGGGTGGCTTCCGTCCCCTTTCCAGGGGAGAGGGCCCTTCACACCCCTTCTCCGCACCCCTATCCTTCTCTCCCGCCACATCTGCCTGGAATTCAAAGCTGTGTCATTAGCCTATGAAAGACTGGGGGATGGGGTATTTTTCATGAAGCGAGGGGGTAGTTACCCGTTAATGAGGCATTTCCCTTACTTATCCGCCATTATGTGAGTAAATAAATCAAAAGAGAAATTCAACTCACAGCAATATTTAAATGTTCAGTTTATTTACTACTTTGATAATAAAATAAATAATTTTTATTGCAGACATTTCGATTTAACTTGTAAGGCATCGTCAGGACGATAGTGATATCTGGATAGATCTCCGAGGGGGGGTTATGGTCACATCTCAGAGTATATATGGAAATTATATATATATAATAGAGCTCAACTACTTAATAATTACCCNGCTCCCTTTTCCTTTCTTCTAACCAAAAGCTACTTAAAATTCTATTTAAAATAAAAAGGTTTTCTAGACTCTCGAACATACAATTTAAATTTTTTTTTCAAAATTTTATTTCGAGCCTATTATGATGAAAGAAATTTCCCCTTACGCTAATAACTTAGACATTACGATTTCAAATATAGAATTTAGAACTCTTTCTAAAGCACTCCCTTGACTGATTTCAGCAGCTTCGGGCTCTAAAATTTACACAAGGAATTATATATATGTGTGTGTGTGTGTGTATGTGTGTGTGTGTGTGTGTATGTGTGTGTGTGTGTGTGTGTATGTGTGTGTGTGTGTGTATGTAATAAACAGACTACTCTTATATTCTCTCTTTCCAGTGGGTTCGGAGAAGATCTAGTATAAAAAATTCACATAATAACACTTAGTTGACTTATGAGTAATCAGCTAAAACGAGCCAAGATAACTAAAATTAAATTAAAAAAAATTCAAAATCTGACAGGCTTCATGTGCAATTCTGAGACTCAATATTTTATTAATTTACAGGCCGGATTAGAAGTTCTGCCGAAGAAGGTAATTCAGGTTGTTACTCGGGTTTTAATTAAACCTGGAGGGATCATTAGCAGTTTATATTCGGGCCATCAATTTTACATATTTTTCTCTTTCATTTAATTTTTTAAAACATTTACTGAAATTTTGAAATTCTTAAAAGACTTAAATATCTTAAAAAATATACATATTTAATCTTATGTATTAAACTAGAGAGGTTCATTATTGTCTCAAGTTCAATGACTAAATGTAAGCTTCAGTAACTATTACTGTGAGACCAGGTTATCTTGGATTTAAATTGTTATTGTATTTATAAATATTATCAATCTTATTAATAATACATTTTTAAATAGTATTTGTTTAAATAGAGTATTTTATTTTGTTTTTTTTAGTCATGAAAATGGGATCTTAGTGGCACAACGTCCACATTCCATCGTCGTTCTGTCCATAATAATTTTAAATTTTGGATTCTTAACACTAATTTCTTACATTTCCCGCTTTTTGTAGTCGACGCGATTTAGTTGAAAGAAATCCCATTCAAATATCATATCTTACCTTCTCACATAAAATTTAAACAATCATTATTAGTTAAACAATTTCAGGTAAAATTTTTATTTATTTCATATTTTTTTAAATGTACCTCTTTTATATGTAAGATTTGAAAACCGTTCTCCATTTTATTTTCTCAACTTACGGTTCAAAATGAAGTAAGAAAGAAAATAAATAGGAAGGTCAAGTTCATAATTATTCAAGTAAATTCAAAAGTGAAATGCATTTGCCGATTTGCAAAAATTGTTAATAGTATGCAGGAAATTGAATTAGAATAATTAGTCCAATTATTTTTATTATCATTATTTTATTTATTAATTTAATACTGTCAAATTTTAAAATATTTGTATATCATAACAATGTCAATGCCTTATATATTATTTGGGAACCCATACTTATTAACCAGGCACTGGATTATTTAATAAATCAGTAAAGTCATTTCCCTTATGTCTTCTGAGATATAATGTCCGGCTGACAATATTTGGCTGTTTCTCCCTCTTTGCAAGTGGTTTTGCTTTATTCATAAGCAATTTTACTGCCTCACTTACCACATGTTAAGCCACTACTTAATTTCAATTTTAATGTCAAATTCCTCCTTGAAGAGTGTCTCGTCTGACGTGACTCCACATGGCAGAATGACAATATCGAACTTACTGCTGAATTATTACTCCAGCAACCTCAATACGTAAATTCTCTAGCCAAATTACACAAAAAAAAACAAAAAAAAAACATTATAATTATCTTTATAATTAAATTTCCGCTAAACACCAAAAATTAACTATAATTTATAAATCATTGCAAGCCAGACGGAATGGAAACCAATAGTAAAAAATTCTTCCTAAAGTTAGCTTTTTTTCCTTATAACATGAAGTTTAATTGTCTTAAAACAGACAGGTTCAACACAAATTTATAAATTTAAATAAAATTGAAATTATAAATAATCCAGTTAAAACTGAAAATAACGTGGTTGAACTATTAATTTCGATTAATTTGTACAAATATTTCTTTTGTCGCTATTTTTTTTATTATCCTTGCTGACTTCCACATTTATCATATAGTAAATTTAACACAGTATAATAAATTAAAATACTTTTTGACTCCAAATAGTAAAGGGCATCATTACTTATTGGTTAATTTATATCCTGCCATCCAAAATTAGAAACGTGAAATTGTAAAGAAAAAAGTCAGCAGATTCACTATGTTTCATTATGGATGGATGTAAATAACAGGAAATGAGGAAAATTTAATTTAAAAGCTAAAGCAAAAAATGTATGAACAATAATAAACCCATCCTAGTTACATTCTTAAATTACCACCATAAGAAGTGCCTTTTAAGAAAATTTTGTAGTACTTAAAAGTTAAAAATTACTTTTTTTTCAGCTATTATGCCCCTTAAACTTGTTCGTATGTATATATATATATATATATATAAAACAACGAAGATATTTTGTTTTTAACTATTGTTATTAATCTTAACCCCTCTGTTTTTCTCATGAGATAAAAAAAAAAATGACTTAAAAGACTTGTGATAAAATGTTTAAATTTTGTTTCAATATTTTAAAAATAATTGGGCCCGCCTAAAACTTAAAAATAAATCCTTAAAATATTTTTAATGTGATAATAAACAAAAAATATCACAGAGATTATTAGTAGAAATTTTTTTAGGGGGTTCGGTGAATGTTAATCTGAATAAAATGCAATTGTACAAATCAAAAGGGGACGTCTTGCCATCTGAATGAACTATTCTGTCATGATGGCTTACTATGGTCTTTAAGTATTATATTATAACAATAATTATTGTTGTTATTATATAATATTATATTACTATTATATTATTATATTGGTAATATTAATTTGCCTATTGTTTGCTCGGAGTGATCTGTGAATATCATTGTCAGGAGGTACTGCAGGCCACCCAGCGGAGGTCCATGAGATTTGTCTCTAGGAAAAAGGGATTTCCCCCCTCCACTCCAAGCTCTTTGTCCATCTCACCCTACCACTCCTCACCCCCACACTCTTTCATCCACTACCCTCCTCCAGTCTACGTCGGGAAGAGAGTGGGAAGACCATTCCTTTCCAAGCAGACGTCCAATCAGATGGCGACCAGGATATATGAGAAGCAGTTCGACACCTTCACCACCTTCTCATCTATGCTGTGTTTAATTAATTAACAATTACATTTGTTAAGAGCAAATAACAATAATAAATTTTAATGATATTTTATAGATACTATAATTTATTAAGTATATTATTGTTTTCATCTTATAGGCATTCTCAATATCCAAATTTACCATTCATTTTTAGTCTATATATAAATAAATGTGAGAAAAACTAAATTTAATATGTTTCTAGACATTGTCACACAAGCATCCTTTAATTTCAAAAACTTTTAGCAAATTTACTTAAAGAAAAATGAGTTATTATTAAGTATTAATGAAAATATTATTCGATTCTAGAAGGATTCGAATGCTTTTAAAGTAAAACACAGAAGAAGAAGTAAATATTTTGTTTGGTTGTGGTTTTTTATCCACGTAAATTTCCCTCTCACTAGTGTAGAGAAAATTGAATGAGATAACTAGCTAGTCCTTATGGTGTAATGGTTTTAGCATGCCGGCCCGGATAGCAGGAGATCCAGGTTCGATTCCTGGCGAGGACAGATAGATTTTTTTATTCTGTTCCCTCTCATTAATTATTTAAAGAAGAAGAAGCTTTACGAATCTCTTTTAGCCTTTGGAGGTAGCAATAATCCTATAAAGTCAGCGATTATGGCTTGCTATTTCTCAGAATAAATAGTTCAGAAAATAAAATTTGGGTGGACGGGGATTCGAACCCGGGTCCATAACTGGAGCTCCATTCACACATATAGTCCCTCAAACATAAACAGATATATGCATACATCATGGGGGAAAGTGTAAGATATTGTAGTTTGTAAGTTAGTGGGAGTGCGCCTCGAGGAGAGGACCATAACAAGAGGTTTATGGCGGTGGAACACATTTAAGGGCAACACTGTCTCCTTTATTGGTTTCAATGGGGCGAACGTCTAGCAGTCCAAAGCTTCCTAACTTCAAGGCTACTGGTAATTTGCAACAGCTCATCTCCAAACATATGTTTGTTCATGAACCATTTGGATCTTGTAGGAAAACAATTACTTTGTGAAATTTTGAGTTTTCGCCTTCTAAAATCAATAAGCTAATATGAGATTATAAATCAATGTAATCTGCTTACCAGCTTATGATGTATCAACATACATCACATCAGCACTTATTTCTCTGACATCAGAAAGACAAGATGTCATCACAATGACATAAACACTTAATCCGTACATCATATTTCAGATCACTTTTGTACATAGATTTATACTATCATCATAATTACTGTGATACCATCTGCAGATTAATTAAACATTAGCCAATATCAGATCACGCCAAAACATGATATCCACACTATTTTATTAATACAATATCATTAATATCAATACAATCGCCATCTCAAATCAACATATTAGATCAGATTTTAGATCACAACAAGGCATCTTATCAGTCATATCACATCAAATATTCACTTAGCCCTATTTCAGATTGCTTTTGCTCGTCAACACATCACTCATGTCACAATACTACATCAACAATGTAGGCCGATTTTAGATTCCATCTACATATGAACAAATCACATCACCACAATAAAAAAAATACAAAATCAGGTCTTGGCACAAAGTCATCATCTGATCAGCGTTTCTGATTTGCGCATGATATCTGTGAAATACATTATTTTCTCACTCACCACGTAAGATTACTTCTGTCCGTCAACATTTAAAATAAGCATTCACCTTACGCACACTAAATTAAAATCAGAACTCGACAATCAAATCAGCACACATTCAATCAATTTCAGATCACTTCTGAGCATAACATCTACATGTCACTTAATCAAAATCAACTCAACAACATTAGTTTATCAGTTCTATAAATGAGACAGTTGTCTTCTAGTGTTTATATCACATGCAACTCACTAATATCCATCATCTATCATATTTTTTATTTTATCCACTCGAAGTATACTATCTACCTCCCTGAAGTTTAGGATACAGAACTAGTCGTTAAAACATAATATATACATAATATAATGTGTTCTTAACATTACTAATATATATTACATAATATATACATTTATTTGTGTTCTTACTTATTTGTGCTCACTTTATATAAGGAAAATTTTTATCTCATAGTAATTCAGGGTGAGAGGACAGAAACCCTATAGAGTTAGAAGGAGGTAGTTTTTGGATTTGTTATAGTTAAATTTTTCAGAATTATTCATGATATTGAACTAAAGCACTCAAATGCCCACAATTTTGAAAATAACGCAACATATTAACAAAACATTCTCAACAAGCCCATAAATCGGTTATAGTAAAATCATTAGTTCCGCTATGCGTGCAAAAAACACTTATAGTTTAATAATAAAACTAATATTCACAGAAACTGGTATTCATAAGTTTTTTTTTTATTTTTTTATTATTGTCATTTCTTTATGTCATCAAATTGCAAAATGTTAATAATAGAATGTAATAAGTAGAAATTTATTATCAGATGTTTTTTTTATTAGAGTTTAATCAAGCTAGATCCTTTAATCAAGCTAAAAAATACAAATTATAATAAAATTTGTATTTTAAAATTTTCTGCCAACGTTTCGGCTTACATTGTAAGCCATCTTCAGGGCTATCTTGAAAGCGAGATTCACATATAAGGGAAACGATGTTTCCCTGTCGTCTTCATGACAGCCCTAATGATAGGCTTAAATCTACCGAAAGCTATCTTTCGGCGTATCTGCCGAAACGTGGGCAGATAATTTCTAAAATACACATTTTTTGAATTTTTTATTGTTTTGGACCTACTTTGACCGAACTCCAACAAAAAAAAAACTAATAATAATATCTAAGGTCAATAAAACTTTCCATTTTAACATACAAAAATTTATTAATTAAAAAAATTATTCACATAATATTAAAACTAGTATTCACAGAATAATAATACTTGTATTCTAACGTTTTTTTATAACTTATTTATTTTTTTCCATTGTAATTTCTCTATGTCATCAAATTACAAGATGTCAATAACAGAATGTAATAAATCATGATTTATTAATTTAAAAAAAATCCCAATTCATGTAGAACCACGAGTTGAGCTTCTTTTCACATCCAGTTTAACCAATTATTAATTGATTAAAAGACTTTTGATCGATTTATAGTTTTCTAAATTTGCTTTGGTTCATAATTTACCTCAAAATCCGTTGATGATGCAGTCCTCAAGGCGCGGACATTCCTGCTAGTGGTCCCAGCTCCTCACAATAGACATCGAAGCTCGTGTACCGTCTTTCCAGTAGCGGTACACTCCCCGCCAAAACCGCCGTACCACCCCTCGCGAATGATAAGACTCCAGACGATTTTCCCTTTAAAGAAGCATCTCTACAATGTCTACTATGAAGAAACAGCCCTTCAAGCTATGTTGTTTGTTGGATTAATAATATTAATAATTCAGCAAAATATATGTTTGCTATTAGTAATTACTTCATTACTACACATGTTATTCATTATTCAACATTTTAATGATTAAACGTGATAAAAACGTGGTAAAAATTCAAGAATCCTACTTAGAAAAACTAATGGTGACACAGAAAGCCAAATAGCACGGACAGAACCACATATGTCTGAAAGAGGACTGGCTTATGATCGGAAGACATGGGTTTGATTTCCGCCATGCTTTAAACATTTTTTCTTCGACCTCAAGCGTATTCAGTAAGCAATGAAAATGCAGTGTGAATCGCCCATTACCATATGTTTAATGCACCTTTCTCCAAGTCATACCTGGGCATTAGAATATCCATACGACCTATATCTACATCCCTCTCCCTTTTTTCATAGCATAATAATTAAATAAAATATGAAGTATTTTATTATTATTATCAAATAATAATATTTAGTACGCTAATAGTTGNATGTGTGTGTGTGTGTGTATGTGTGTGTGTGTGTGTGTATGTGTGTGTGTGTGTGTGTGTATGTGTGTGTGTGTGTGTATGTAATAAACAGACTACTCTTATATTCTCTCTTTCCAGTGGGTTCGGAGAAGATCTAGTATAAAAAATTCACATAATAACACTTAGTTGACTTATGAGTAATCAGCTAAAACGAGCCAAGATAACTAAAATTAAATTAAAAAAAATTCAAAATCTGACAGGCTTCATGTGCAATTCTGAGACTCAATATTTTATTAATTTACAGGCCGGATTAGAAGTTCTGCCGAAGAAGGTAATTCAGGTTGTTACTCGGGTTTTAATTAAACCTGGAGGGATCATTAGCAGTTTATATTCGGGCCATCAATTTTACATATTTTTCTCTTTCATTTAATTTTTTAAAACATTTACTGAAATTTTGAAATTCTTAAAAGACTTAAATATCTTAAAAAATATACATATTTAATCTTATGTATTAAACTAGAGAGGTTCATTATTGTCTCAAGTTCAATGACTAATTGTATGTTTCGGTCTTTTAATTAATAGAATGCTTTGTAAAAACCATTTTTATTTCCCAAGTCATAACTATTTGTTATTTTATTTTTTAACTTTACCATAAATTTTGATTTTCTAAATGCCAAATTCCATTAACTATGAAAAAATAAGTCTTGTACCGTTATTAATTATACATTTTTTCCAGATTGTAAACTATATCACCCTAAAATTGAACTGAAGTAATTTTGTTAGGCTTAAAGTGATCAGTTTGGTTTCTAGGTTATAGCGAATAATTAAAAAAAAAATGTTTTTTTTTTCGGATATGAAGCTCTGATTTGTTTTAACGGAAGCCAACCATTTCAATTAGTTGAAGGCCATTAGTTTTTAGTTTATTTTTTAAAATTTATTATAATTAAATAACTTCTGTGTTAATTATTTTGATTTTATAACGCTCGGGATGTTAGATTAACCGAAATTATCCATTATGTTTTCAATGAGGTTTAACTTCTAGTCCCAGACTTGCTATTATGAAGAATTAAGGCATGCTCAGAGCCATAGATGATTAAAATAGAGTGGTTTTCGCTAGATAGCCATTCCATTCATAGCTCCAAGTTATTGTATCCGTGGTTTAAAAAATATAATAAGCAGTTATTTTTCATATCACTAAATTGAAAACATGTAAGTAACGTGAGGTTATTCCAGCCTACTTATTATACTCAATTTATGTAATTAAAATCTCTCCCCATATTTATCTGTATAGAAAACGGTTACTTACCACTAATCAGTTTGCCAGGTGTAGTCAAAAGTAAATTTGAAACTTAATACATTTCGTTATTATGTAAATAATATTTATTTCTATTATTGTAATAAATACAAAGTTAACGAATCCAGTTCGTTCAATCCAAAACTCTCAGAATATTTGCAAATGTTCCCTATTACGTATCCATTTCCTCCCTTCACCTTGATTTTAATANATTTATTTTTTAGAAATTGATTAAAATAATGACAAAGTATGCCCAAAATCATTCGATTCTTTATTTAAAAATTTTATTAATATGTCTGCTCTTAATATTTTAGCGCTGTTTATCCTTTTCTTTATTTCTTGATATTTTGTGTTTAAAATTTGTCTTTTAAAAAATAGTTCGTTATTGTTTGATATTAGACGAAGGGGTGGTTCCTAAGATATTCGAAATTGAGAAAAACTTTAACTCTGTAAATCTTGATATAGTCGAATCTTAAATTACTGGAATTCAGAAGCGTACTTATGGTATGAAATGTTAAGTTTGCAATTAAAGAATTATTACTGCTAGCCAGCACTACCTATGTGTCATGCGGGCTTCACACATTTTTTATGAAAATTGCTATTTCAGTGATTTCATTATCAAATACGACGATCCTTAAAATTTCTAAAAGTTTTTATTTTTCATAAGAATAGGAGAAAAATAACTAATTATAAAAATCGATACGGCATATATTTTGTATTTTCAACCTTAAGTAAGCTCATGTTTTAATTAAATAAAAGAAATATGTATATTTTATAACAGATTTTTTCATAATAAATAGAAATTTAGAAATTGATTTGTTTTTGTAGTCAAGAATTTTTATTTCAAATATTAATTTTTCAGCAACAACTTATAAATATGGCTCTATGGAAGTAAGTTTTATATTTTAATTCTTATCTTATGAACATATATATATATA
>KZ807957.1:88439-104557 GCA_000696205.2 Oncopeltus fasciatus
ATATATATCGCTCCATTAGTTTAATGAAATATTAATAAATTTTGTTATAAAAAAAAATTAAAATTTTAACATTTCTATATATTTGTCTGGGGTAGTTATTGCAGGTAGTTCTCTGTTCATTTGGAGAGTGCATATTTCGATTACCTTTGTCTGAGCGATATCTGAAGGGTAGTTCAGCCTAGGTCCGCACTGCTCAGAGGCCGGGTGCAGACTGGCAGTCTCCCCACCACCCCTTCCAGTCCTACCAGCCACAGGTTTGCCAACCCCCTGTCGGTACACCTGAGTATTGGTAAAAAAAAAAAAAAAAAAAAATCTGGATCAAGTTATCCGTTTCTCTAGAACATATTTGCTCAGAAAGATTTGTCATTCGGAGAAAGTTTATTTCTTTGGATCCTATGAAATTTGATGGTAGGCCCATTACAGCAAATTTATAGTTCATATTACAGTATAATAGTTTATTTATGTAAGTAACAATTTTAAAATGAATAAATATTTCCATTTCTCATTAATTGATATTACACATTTTACTTTAAATGTTATAAAACAATAAAGGTTATTAAAACTAATCAGACTACTACTCTCATTAGAAAAAATAAACAAGAGTGGTCTTTCTGACAATTATTAATATTTTAAAATGACTATTGTTATGAAAATAGTGAAATCTCTCTATTTACGTAGGTTACAAGGCATTTGAAAAAAAAAAAAAATTGAAAATATTTTTGTTAATGAAATAGAAGCCAAAAAGAATGATCCAATCAATATATATATGTGTGTGTGTGTGTGTGTGTAGTGTGTATGCGATCTCTAGCGTCCACAATTTTTAAAATTATGTTACCAAATTGAGTATTTTTATTTACTTTTAGCAAACTCCTGAATTAGTTTGTTAATTGCTGAAATTCATGGAGGTATTTGCGTTAAAAAATATAAAAAATTGTGTTTAACAATATAAATTTAATTTTGTAACATTTATTTGTTATTTAAAGAAATCATATTAATGAACGCATGATTAAGATTGTAATTTCCAGGTTCACACAAGCACTCGTATTTATAGAATATAGAAACCCAATTCGGAAATCATGCTTTTTTTTTCAAATTGTTGAAGACAGAATTTTGTATTCTAATCAGTTGAGAGCTTAGAGAAAGTTGACAATTTTTAATAATGATATGTTCGTTTGAGTTCTTTAAAATACTCAAGAAAAATACCTGTTGAGTAAGATATTTACGAACCAGTCTTGGTTTACGAGTCTTTTCTTTTACGCTCGTTGCTCTTTTCTTCTTATGAGTTATAACACGTCATTTACTCAAATTTATATTGATTTTCTCAGTTTAATGAAATATGGTAAATTTTATCATCTAACCTAGCTAATCCAGGGGTGATGAATAATTTTATATTTGTTAAGTCGGTTTACTTGTTGATTATCAAATAATAAAAAAATACAAATAAAATAATTTCGGAAAAGGTGTCCAATATTATTTTGTCTTAAAATTTAACATATTAATTTGTTAGGTAAATAATCTAAAGGATTATTTCTACCACCAATGAATATAGAACTATCATACCTTCTATTATCCGTCTTCATTGGTTTCTGCAAACTATCTTCTGTTGGCGAGCGCTTTCGGACATTGTCCATCTTCTTGGCCGAATACATGTGTTCACTGTCACGGTCCGTATTCAACTCAAGAGAAGATGGACAATGTCCGAAAGCGCTTATTAATTGATAAGTTAATGGTTTTCTTAATTTTTTAATATATCCATTTTTTTAGTTTTTTGTCAATTTTATTTTTAGTTTTTTATATATTTTTTTGTTACACTATTAATTTATTTAATAGTTTATTGTAATCAAATTACAAATTGTTATGTTTTAGAGAAATGTAATAAATTAATAAAAGTAGCAAAAAAAATATATAGATTTATCAAGGTTTGTTTTTTAAAAAGAAACATTTTAAAGTGAAATAAATAAAGAAATTAAAGTATATTGTGAAATATCACATTTTCGAAACAGACGTAAAATAACAAATAATTTCTATGAATATAATAAATAATCAAAGAACTACGATTTTCTGGGAGGGCTTACGTAGTTTTTGCGTTACCAAAGCGTTGTAAACACTTTGACTACGTTACCGTAGTGCAGCGTCAAACGCTATAGTGCAAGTCAACATTGTTGATGTTGTGCTGCTCTGAGGTCACGAGCCTACGTAAACTCTAGATTCCCGCCTGGAACCTCTAGACCTCTAGCCAACCGATGTGCTGTATTTACCCTAAACCTACCCACTGCTTTTACTTTTAAAATGATTTAATTATGAATTATGGATAAATGGATAAATGGATAAATCCTTATCTTTTTTATGTATTTGAATATGTTTTGGTTATAATTATTAAGAATTACTAAACTTCTGGAAATTATACTATTTTTCTTTCTCTTCTCAAATTATTTTCAGATTCATTTTTTCTCTATTCTTTTTCAAGAGCAAATTTTTATACAAAGGGTACTTTTTATTTATTTTACATAAGTATATGTAACATATGACAAATTTGACTTAATAATTAGATATATTGATATAATTTAATGTTAATTTTTGGCCTTTAAAATAACTTACCACCGTTTCGCGAAACAAAATCGAAANAAAAAAACTAATAGGAATCTAAAAATAATATATTCCTTATGTCATATGAAGTCATCAAAGGAATATGGCTTACAAACACCTTATTTCGGTTAAAATTTGTTTTTTTACGGAATTCTCTCATTGGCTCACCCTTTATGCCATCTGGAACAGAGTTTACTTTCTTATTTTATGCTTAAATTCAATTTTTGTTTTTAGAAGTTTCTTTTGCACATATTAAACTGTACGATAAAAATAATATCATAAAAATTTGTACATAATCCCATACAACTATTTAGAGTCCAGGAGGAATTATATTTCTAGAAAAATAATTGTACTGAGCGAGGGTCAATGAAGTATATAACAAGGTATAACATATTCTTTTCCATTTTACTTTTAGGAAAATTAAAAAAAAAATTTTTAACAGGAGTATAATAAAATTAAACAGGGCGTGAATTTTGTACATTGTAAAATACAAATCATTTAATCATATTTAATCATACCGTTTCAAGTACTGGGGTAAGTAACTTACTTTTGACAAATATCTAATCACACCTTTTGGACTTACTTACTTTTAACTTTATTAATTGAAAGTAATTTTTAAAAGATAAAGGCGGCCAAAAGGAAATTCTAAATCTTGCTAGCTCACTAGCTATGCGGATTACTCTCATCTCATTGGCTGATGCCCCAGCCAATCAGTGGCCAACATTCAATCTGTAGAAACGATAGAAGAATCACCTCCTTTTTTTATCTACTCAAGCAGCTTTGGAATCACCATTATGGAGAGCCCAGGGCCCCGGGATCCCAAAGGAATGCAGGGGCAAGAAGTGTCACAAATTTAAATCATCACAAACTAATTGAAACTCAAATGCACCATGCAAGAACCTTCATATTTTGTCTCAACTACACTATTCATCAACTTGTTCTACTATATGATTCAATCAACGCAAATCATCAGAAAAATCATTATCAATTTCAATATCAGAGAAATATGATAGCCATTATAAATTTTCAGTATCAATTATAACTTAAACTAATCTATTTTATATTCATTATAATATCTTTCAGTTTACCCACATGTCCCCATTGTAAACATTTTATAATTATGACATATTAATTTAGTTAATCTAAGCGTATTTTAATCACTCTCTTTTTTTCTCACGACTTTTTTTTTCTCTCTCTATATCGTATAGTCCACTTTTATTCAGAATCTCATCAGTATATTACCCAATCTCCTGTCTACTTTCTGGTAAGGTTGCGGTTTACACATGTATGTTAACGACATGCTATCAGTAGTAAAATATAATGAATACTTATTCGGCTTTTTAAAAAGTGACTTTATTACAAATAGCTACACGGGCATAATGACTGGCAGGACATCAGAGAGCGAACGACAATGTTACAGAATATGGATGTGTATATCTATATGTAGAAAAGAGCAGATGTAGGCAGTCAGCAGTATCCGTGGGAAAGATGGGTGTAACTATTGACAGTATCTCTAGTCAATTTGTGTTTCTAACACAAATTGTTGGTTGACATTTTAAAGGCGCTCCAAAATAACCTGGATATAACAACTATAGTAGGGCCAGGGTTTAATTGCCAATCCCGCCAAAAGCGATATCTGCCCTTCCACAATCGCTATCCACCATCCACGGTCCCAATCTTCCAGCCCTGCATCTTGAGGCCCGAATTATAATGCCGGTTACCATGCCTTAGGTAGAGGGTGTGTTCCCTGTAAGGTGCACCCCTAACCAATAACATTTGACACACATCAACTAATTATGCTTCTTTAAAAGATATAAAATAAAGATATTTATTTTATAAACTCGAAATTCTCTCCTAGGGTAGAATAAACTTTCTTATGTGCTTTGGATATTGCACTCTTATATTTTTGTTTAGCTGAATGGTATTTTCTCTTTTATTAAGTTATTGTTAAAGTTTTATTCCCTACAAATTTAGACAAATCTAATTTCTCTTTATTGCATCATGTAGCTTAAAGGTCATTTGTTACAGATGCAGTACCCAGAAAAAGTGGCTAGATCATGAACGACTAGATCATATTAAAATTTTTTGAGGCAGAAACTTTAATAACATTATAAATAGGGCCCAGCCCTATTAATGGGCCTCCATTTATTTTCTTTTTCAATACTCTATATACATTTTCTGTATAACGCTATTAACGATTAGTTAAGAATTGTTGCATAAATATCAGAATAAATCATCTGTATCCCACTTCGTATATTCTTATGTATATTAAGTGCCACAATCTGTATAACTATAACTATAACTATAACTATAACTATAACTATAACTATAACTATAACTATAACTATAACTATAACTATAACTATAACTATAACTATAACTATAACTATAACTATAACTATAACTATAACTATAACTATAACTATAACTATAACTATAACTATAACTATAACTATAACTATAACTATAACTATAACTATAACTATAACTATAACTATAACTATAACTATAACTATAACTATAACTATAACTATAACTATAACTATAACTATAACTATAACTATAACTATAACTATAACTATAACTATAACTATAACTATAACTATAACTATAACTATAACTATAACTATAACTATAACTATAACTATAACTATAACTATAACTATAACTATAACTATAACTATAACTATAACTATAACTATAACTATAACTATAACTATAACTATAACTATAACTATAACTATAACTATAACTATAACTATAACTATAACTATAACTATAACTATAACTATAACTATAACTATAACTATAACTATAACTATAACTATAACTATAACTATAACTATAACTATAACTATAACTATAACTATAACTATAACTATAACTATAACTATAACTATAACTATAACTATAACTATAACTATAACTATAACTATAACTATAACTATAACTATAACTATAACTATAACTATAACTATAACTATAACTATAACTATAACTATAACTATAACTATAACTATAACTATAACTATAACTATAACTATAACTATAACTATAACTATAACTATAACTATAACTATAACTATAACTATAACTATAACTATAACTATAACTATAACTATAACTATAACTATAACTATAACTATAACTATAACTATAACTATAACTATAACTATAACTATAACTATAACTATNAAAAAAAAAATTGCAAACAGGTTTTATTTTATGTAGAAGGTAGGTTTCAGATCACGCTATAGTGTCTGTTATCGGGACAGGTTAATGTGTCCTTTGGATTTTCGGTAAGATATGTCAATTCCCAGTCCGTAAGTGTTTTGTGGTACTCCTTCTCATTGTTGCCGTAGAAATCAATATTACCTACTGACTTATTTTCTGTTCTTCAATTCTTCATCATTAATAGCATGGAAATTAGGAAGTGTAAGGTGACTTTGAACGTAGCTCCCCGCTTCAGAGGCGTTCCAAATAGAATTAAATGGCGTAGATTTATTGATAATTTCTATTATTTCCCCCAAATTTGATTTTGATTCGTAAATAAATGGTCAAACACATCAATCGTGATGGCATTTGTACCCCACCATGTTTTCTGTGCTCTTATTATTTTTGAGTCTTACTTCCAATATTTCAAGCTTTATTACAACTTTAGTTAAACCGAGAAACCACGGTCTACTAAGGCTTTTCAAAATTCTGAAATGCTATTGTTTGGAATCTATGAGTTTATATTAAAAAAAATTAAATATTCTTAAATTAAANAAATTGAAGGGAGGGATTTTAAAAGGAATCCTGGGTCTGCAGTAATAGTCCTGAACTTTGAAGTATACAGCTTCAATTTATTATTCTCATAAATACACAGATACTATATAGGTTAGAATATAGCTTTCCTAGAGGTGGAGTTTATTCTCAAATGAGACCAGATATTATCTTTCCCTTAGTTCTGAATAATCAAGTTTTCTAACCAATATAAATTGGTACGTAAATAAATGTTTTTTTTTGCAATATATAATGTATTTTTTTATTCTTATTAAGTTTAAAATGTCTTTATGATGGTATGATTGTACTGAATAAAGGATATTGTGTAATTATCTCCGCCAGGTAATATATATATGTAGAGTTTTACATTTCATTTTTAACTAGTAAAAAATAGTCCCTGTTCTACAGGCTTATGGGAGCAAGTGTTCCTTCAAAAACTATTAGACATTTTAAATTACGAGTAAACACACAAATAAAGTAACCATATACATACGTATACATATATATACACATATATATATATATATATACATTAATTAAATATTTTACCGGGTGTTAAAAGGAACAAATACTCAGGATTATTTAACATTAAGCATGACTTGTGAACGCAAAGGGTCCTCGTAATCTCTTTACCTTTCAAAAATCTAAACTTGACACTATACATCCTAAAACACCCAATGATTGGCCCTATCCTGACGGAAATCCTTTGATATTTGCTCTGATGAAATTTAAAAAAAATCCTATTTCTCCGGAACAAACCTTTCAATTAATGATGGTACACAAGTACTCACACCAGACCAAAAGATTGGGATCAGTTCAAAGAAACACTTCAGAAAACATATTTGTGCCAACTGAGACAGCTGTTGACTGCTTACCAGGCATTATTGCTAAATACAATGTTACGCGCAGATAGAAGAACGTACGATTGATTCCAAAACAAACTTATATGCCATATAATTATCAAGCACTACAAATAAACACATTTCAAATCTCGCTATATAGGATAATTGCCCATAGAACAATCAACCTTCAAAAATCGAGGGTTTTAATGCTTAAAATATATTTCCAACCTAACACTATACTCTAACTGCATAATAATGAAAAAAAAACAACTTATATACGTCAGTTTTAGCGGTAAAAACAAAGTTTATGTATATGGCCCTCGTGATAACCCTGCTAGAAGGGTGACGAGACAACGAAGAGTGCGTAATCCCACTCACGCCCACCACCGCCTTCTTAATTGATTACGTACGATTAGAATTATTCTGGGTATGGGTGTAGGTATAAATATGAAAATATAAAGGATTGAAATATACTAGTGAAATTCAGAGTAAGAATAAAAATACATCCGACGATATTCGACAGAGGAATAAAATGGGATGAATATTAACTAAAAATATATTTCAAAAGGAGAATATTTATAAATTTACTACTATAGATGCATAGAGGATTCGAGTGTTTTGTTAGATGGAAGAAAGGAAAGAGAAGGAAAATGTCCTGGAGATGGCAGTAGATTCAATATTTCCATACTTAAATCTTAGAAACCGACAAACGAGCCCTGAAACATTAGGGAAAGCACATTCCCCGCGAGAAGTCAATAAATAATAAAACATTTATGCTGTGTTCACAGTAGCCAGTGTTCACAGAAGACATTTTTATTACTTGTGAGCGAGAGAATATTATTACCTCTTCCGTTTACTCCAGAACTAATATCTGCCAGGAAACTCATCTTTACGGCCACAGACAGCCTAGAAGTCTAACAAAGGGATATTACATAAATACTAGCCACTAAATAACAACCTCCTCATATGTTATATTCTGGCAAAGAGGTCATATCCACAATATGCATAGAGGTTCGAAGTTTACGAGTCTGCATATATGGCATTCAAATGTCTTACCTGTTAAACCACATAAACAACTTTATGAATTTAAAATGATATAAAACATTACATTACTCTATATAAATTAAAAAAAAAAACATTTTTATGTTAATTAGCAAATCATTTTGCATTTCAACTAGAATTAATGCAAAGCGTTATTAACACTACCAATGAATATAGAACTATCATACCTTCTATTATCCGTCTTCATTGGTTTCTGCAAACCATCTTCTGTTGGCGAGCACATTGTGGACATTATCCATCCTCATGGCCGAATACATGAGTTCACTGTCACTGTCTGTATTCAACTCTGCTTGTATGTTGAACAGACTAATGTTGAATACAGACAGTGACAGTGAACACATGTATTCGGCCACGAATATGGACAATGCCCGAAAGCGCTCGCCAACAGAAGATGGTTTGCAGAAACCAATGAAGACGGATAATAAAAGGTTTGATAGTAAAATTAATGCTGCTGGTGTTTCAGGAAATTTTCATCAATCAACAACATTGACGAATTTCTGATTAACTCCCTGGAATAAAAAAATTCGTCAAATAACAAATTGACTAGTGGAATTATACTCTGGCCAAAATTTAAAAATTTTCATTTCTCTTAAATTTATTCTGATTTTTTTTTTTTTAGCCTTGGCTAGCAGTGAGTAATCTACCTCTGACAATTTCACATTATTTCACTCCCTTAAGTGGAGTCGCTATGTCCTACACTCAAATGGTTATAGCTAACAACCTTGCCCCTCCCCCTCTTTCATCCATATGCATATGCATTACATAGTTAATTTGAAGAAGACATGCCAAATGTGTCAAAGTTTACCAGTTCCCACAGATGTCACACACACGGACACAGAAGCCTGTCATTCAGCAGACCGCTAGGAGCAGACGCGGGCGGTAGTTGTGCACACACTGGAGTTGCTATATTTGCCCCAGATGGGGCACTCTGGTAGCTCTCACGGAGTGTACACACACTCCTCAGGCACTCGAGCTAACATCACGAGTGTGAGTGAAGTGAACGAGAGCTATCAGCTCATTCACAAATAAGTGTGTCTGCCTAATAATATCTTAGTGCTATAGCACGCTTAATAGAGAAGGCAAACTCATCTCTAGATTTATTATATCAATATTATTTTAACATAAATTTAAAAAAAATTTTATTAAACTTTTATATATTTATTACATTCTGTTAAATTAAAACATTTTGTAATTTGATCACCATCTTCGTTTAAGTCGACTCCTNAGGAGAGAAGGTGACCAATGACACCACTCTCAAATTATAAATTTAAAATAAATTATTTTTTATAGTTTTTTTTAATGTTAGCCTTCCTTTTAAGCCCCATACACAAGTTGCTATTCCATTTTAAACATCCATGGCAAGGTTATCAATAAAAAACAAAAACAAAAGCAATATAATTTAAATTTAAGTTAAAATATAGATATTTAATAATGTGTTAGAAAATTGTATTTCTCTTCTTGAGTCTCTGCGACATTAAGTTTTTCTTCCATGCTGGTTTATATAGAAATTAATCATTTACTTAAATTAATGCAAGGAAATAGAATAAAAAATCTAACTGTCCCAGCCAGGTCTCGAACCTGGATCTCCTGCTAACTGAGCAAGCGCTGGCTGGGACAGTTAGATTTTTTATTCTATTCCCTTACATTAATTGATTTAAATTAACGTGGAATTAAAAACCACAATAAATATTTATTAATCATTTATTATTTACTTACTCTCTTACTAGGCACATCATTAAAAAAACCCGGATAGTCTTTTAAGTTTACGCATCTCCTGTGTGAAGGACTTTCAAACAAAGTATATGGTTTGTTTAGGCCTTAAGTAAATAAATAAAATATTACATTTATCTACAACAATATCGCATATCAGCTGCATCTATGTGATTAAAACTTATACCATTTATTTTAAAATTAAATATAAAATACAGGAAAATTAAACAACTTATTTGTTATGACAAATCAAATAAATGGCGTGATTTTAAGTAGCAAGGGGTGAACTCTTTCCAGGCAGCTCGAAACTGGAAGGTTTGAAATTATGGAAATGAGAGAGCAATATTATGAGGAGAGATTAATACAAATATATTAATAAAATATTAAAACGAAGAGGAATAATAAATAAATTATATATTAAGAGGAATTCAATGTTTATAAATTTTTCAAAATAAATGAGAATAAAACATAACTGTTGACATAAATTGTATCCATTGTTGTCTAAAAGTCCCTGTTGGCAATTCATTATGCTAACAAAAACCCACAGATTGGTTATTCAGAAATTCAAAATTGAAAGTAGGTCTCAAAATGAAAATATTTAGCATATACTTTATGCTGAATTATTTGCTTAATTTTAGGTATCGCCAAGTTGGTTTCATTTAATTTATTTTTTTTATCTATTTTTATATATTTTAAGTGAGTTTATGGGTTATATGGAAAGCTTTTTGATATCTATCTGATGGGAGAACAAGTGATTCGATTTACAGAGAAATAGTTATTTCAACAAGCACACTACAGCAGAGAATGATGGTATGGGCTAACTTGACGTGATCTTAATGAGTTAATGGTGGGACAATGTAAATCTTTGTGTCAAATGGAGAGTTATTGACCATGGAGGTTATCAGTGGAGAATTTGTTTGGGTTCAGTCAAATTTGATCCAAAAACACATAAAAAAAGTGTATGGTTATTATCTGCCGACGTTTTGGATTACATTATAAGCCACCTTCAGAGCAGTCCAGATACAATGTCATGATAAAAAAAAAAGTATGTGATTTAAATTATCATTACATAAAAGTGACTTATCTAGTAGTAAAATCATTTCAAATGCTGAAGAAAAATAATAACAAAATGTGTAAAAAGTTCACCACAGCTACCTATCATGAAGATTGGACGTGTTGTCACTTGGATCAAATGTTTTTGACTGAGGGGTAAGGTTTGGAAATTAGGAAAACTTTGGTTGGGGATGTGAGTTCATTGGCACAAAGAAAGAGCGACCTGCATCAAAGTGGGTAATACCCGAAAAAAAAGGTAGTTATTATTTCGACTATGCAGCCTAAGGATCTAGACTACAGTGTAAACCGAAACGTCGGAAGATATTGAAAAATATACATTTATTTTAATGGCATTTTAAAAAATAAAAACCTTGACGGAACCTCAACAGAAATTCTTTACTAATTGCATATATTTTTATCTTTTCATTGAGATATGTTTCGTAGTATGTGGATATTTATCGTGTCCTAATCTATAATTTATTTTTTTTTTAAAGTTACTGCTTCTCCCTTTATCTATGAGAATGTATCGGAGACATTTAGTCCTGGAAAGGAATTTATTAGTTCAGGGCCCATTAAGTACAGCCAATAGGGATTGGTTAAAGCGGGCTTCTTCCAGGCGATTTCGGACTGGGAAAGACAGAAAGAAGCTAATGCATCAGGAAGATATCAGCTGGGGCCCGATAGTTCCAGCTGAAATATATCTGACTCCTCGGCTAAAAGCAACCATCCCTGCTACGTCTACCCTTTCTTCTTAAGGGATGACAAACGATTGCACAGGACAGCTGCCATTTTGTGATAAATTCACCGTTATATGACCTCAAACATGATCTTTCTAGCGTAAATAAGGATTTTTTTTTTCCTCTTGGCGTCCCAACCATGATGGTCATAATGCCAATCCCTTTGGAATGTTTTAATCTTTTTTTTGTAAATCAAAATTAATAATATTTAATTTATTCATAATAACTTTTATTAATTTAGAAATGTGTGTATGAGTAAACACACTCACCCACACACATTATGTTTTTGGTTATGAAAAGATGAAATGGGAGGAGGATTAGAAGTTTGTAAATTCTTTTACACTTATTGTCTACTAAGGACGATACTCCTGATGCGAGGCCCGTACGGCAGGTCGCTCGGGCCTCATGGAGTCCGTGGCCTCAAAGGTCCTGAGGCAGGGTTGCCTCAGTCAGCTTCAGGTATTTCGGACGTAGGTTATCAGAATGGGAATATCTCGTCCCTAGTCCTTATCTCTACTCCTAACTCCCATTCTGAAACAGGGTTTATAGTTTATTTCATTTTCTTATTAAAATACAGTTGTTTTTTTATTTACTTAAGCACAGTAAAGTATCACAATTAAAAAAAAAATAATTAAAAAAACGAGATTTCATCAAAATAGTATTCCATTCTATATGATTTTTTACCTCATTTTTAAAAAAATTGTATCTTGTTGAGTGCAGTTTTTCAATATTGTTCAGTTTGTTTTAATTCTATGTAATAAGTTCAAAAGGAGAGTTTGTTGACCGTAGATATTATTCTAAGATGATATTAGTTGGGGTTCGGTCAAGGTAGATCCTTTTTGGATCTACCTTGACCTGACCCCAACTAAAATCATCTATGTAATAAGTTTGAAATTATTTATTGTCAAATATTGAATATATATTTATTTTGTTAGCTTTGCTGATAAATTAAAAAAAAAATATATTTTTGACAAAAATAAGTACTGCATAATTAAAGGTAACTAAATTCTAAATTTTAAACTGACGTGCACTGATAACATAAATTTATACTATCGAGAAATTTTTATTTTACAAAGTGTATACATATAATGTTGTTACTTTAATTTTTTATAATCGGCTTTGAAGTTATTCGTCACTCAGGTTACATTCACTCTCAATGATAGAGTCTGTCGAATCCTTATTGGTCTCCTGGTTCCTTAGGATATTTTCCAGTCTTGATATATCATATATTAGGGGAAATATTGACACCAAGACAGAAGAATAAATAATAATAAGAAATAATTGAAAACACCTTAAATTTTATTGATTTAAAAAAAAATTCTGTGGTAGAAAATAAAGGTAAATAAGTTTCAACAAAAGTTCAAATCAACTGCCTCGTTTGCTAAAAGGGGAGAATTCTGCAGAGGAGAAGTTGAGCTATTTACAATGAAGACACTTATAAATTACACTTTTCTTCCTACCAGAGCTACCCTTAATCTCATTCGACATCCATGAGCTCAGGCTAAATAATAAGAATTTTGCTAGACGTGTCTTCTTAGAATTTTGCAACTCTCTTTGCTAACCGTATTTCAAAAATATATTTGTCGTGAGAAATCCCTAACGAATAGCATTCTTCCGTTATAAACAAAAGAAAGAGTCGCGCAGTACCATAAAGGGGTAAATTCAAGTTTTATATTTTAATAAAAATATCTACGAAAAACAGAAAAGTCAATCTAATTTACTGTATCTCAAATGTAATAGCCGTTAGTATTTTTAGAAAACCAGATTTAAACAATATATCTTCAAATTAAACCCTAATTACGGCAACCTTTTATGGGTTTTGATTTTTCTAATTACTCGAAAGCTCTACTCTTGGTAATGGACTTCATTTTTCAAAAGCCAAGAAGATCTTCAGAAATATATAATGGAACAAAATAAAATAATTTTAGTATCAGTCGTCTAATATTGTTATCGGAGGGTTACTTTATATAATTATAAAAGTTATTTTGTAATTGTAAGTTTTACTTATATTAACTTTCTTTGATATTAATTGTGATTAAACGGGAACTCACTAAAACTAGAACATTTTTTTTTTTTTTTTTGTAGTTTTAAGTCTGAACTACTATGGTCATCAGCGCCTATCTTTTATTATTACATCTAATAGATTTATTATTATAATTCATAAAACATCCAAATACATATATACACGTATTATTACATAAATAAGTAGAAAACTTATTTACTTACTTTATATAATTTTTTTGGTTTTATAACTTTTATTTTACATATTACATTCTGTTAAAAATAAGTAAAAACATTTTGTAATTTGATTACCATGAATAGTAAAAAAAAAAGACATTAATGAAAGTCATATGAGGAGAGAAGGGGACCAGTGGCACCACTTTCAAATTATTTACAGACTATGTCCCCAGGAGATCGCGGGGCAATCTTCGTTTGAGTCGACGGGGAGGTTTGTAGGGGTTGGAGTTGGAAGACATAGTCTGTGCTAGTGGATTAGGATGGTATGGCAGTTTACTGTGGAAAAGAATGAAGCGGGAAGAAATGAGGTCTTGAACAAAAGGAATATTAAGATCGTGGTGAAGGGATGAATTGGATACATAATAGGGAGCGTTTGCGACTGTTTGGAGGCTTACTTTATATAATTAGAAAAGTTATTTTGCAATTGTAAGTTTCACTTATGTTATCCTTCTTTGACATTAATGTGTGGGGTCTACTTTACTTTATGGGATCTTTGAAGATAAGAGAAATCAAGGGTTCATGCCACCAAGCTCAGATCCCCGACCGTGGCCCTATGACTGCCCCCCCCCCCAAACCACCTGGCCAGCTCTGCCTCAGGAGGACCACATCTTAACTAGAACTTAACGAGCTTACTCTAGGCCAAATTACCTTCAGGTAGAGAGAGAGAGAGAGAGAGAGAGAGAGAGAGAGAGAGAGAGAGAGAGAGAGAGAGNTTGATAACATATGTTGGGCATTCTAAAATTCTTGCTGAGTAGACATCCTTAATAAAAAGAGCTACTCCACCTCTCTCCCTGCCAATTCAGTCATTTCTAAACAAAATGTAGCTCGGTAGCATTACTGCCACATCAAGCAATTATGGCTTCAACCATGATTAACTTACCGCAAGCACATCTAGAGGATCTAGGGGAGAGAGAGAGAGAGTGAGAAAGAGAGAGAGAGAGAGAGAGAGAGAGAGAGAGAGAGAGAGAGAGAGAGAGAGAAATTATTTTGTGAATTAACATTTGTTAACTCAAATCTTTATTGAGGCCCAATTGAAAATAAACACACTTGCACGTATAAAAACATATAGCATATTATAAATCAAACCATATCTTCTAATACACTTATAGTGTATAGGAAGCCAAAAATAACCTTACTACCTCAGCCAGTAATTGAACCCGGGTCTCCCACTTGTCGGGCAGTTCTGCTACCAGCTAGTAATCACCGAGGGAGTTTAGGGATAATTTAAAGATACCTTCTTAATCTCAATACGAGTCTAACGGCTAAGTATGACGAATATCATCAAGTATGACGAGTTAAAATTAGGGTAAATTCATATTAGTGAGTCCAGGCAACGAAATGTAACTTTTCCAGGATAGAGCCCGAGGAGAGGGTGTTCCACCCCAGTAAGGCGGACGATGACGTCGATCGGACTAGAAAAAAGTAGGGGAGGATCAGATGAAGGTGGTGGGGGGTGAGTGAAGGAGTGTCTTAATACCTGGCGAGAGAACGGGCGGAGGTATTTCATCTCCCGGATTCCAGCGATTCCTCTGTCCAATCACTAGGGGCGATATTACAGTTCCATATCCGCGGACCTCTGCTGCTAGGGACAATTAACTAGGGGTTGGTAATTCATGGGGTTGCAGGGTCTGACAGGAGTCCGCGAAGGGGTGCCTTGACTATCGGCTTGTATGCCGTGATTTCTGACGCTTACCACGTGTAATAAATTTCTCATAAATGATTTAATCCTTCCTCTGAAAATATTCATCTTTCTAAACCCAAAGATATGAATTTTATTTAATAAACATTTTTAAAATGTACCATATATATATAATGAAATACTCGCGGCTGCGATATGTAGAAATCAAGAACGGGTCGGATAGAAAGTACAGTGCACACCCAAAAAGAAAATATCACAAGGAGCAATATATATATATATATAACAGGCATTATTAATCTGTTAAATATAAGGAACTTATTAATTATCAATCTCATCTAAAATTAGTGCGTTCACCAGAACATGTGTGCATCATAGTCCTACCACTTGAAACGTGCAAAATCCTATCAGCTTGCATTTTAAGTGTATCTTTGTATTGGAAATAAACTATTGCGCTCTCCAATATTACTTTAATTTAAATCAACGCAT
>KZ807957.1:125281-137781 GCA_000696205.2 Oncopeltus fasciatus
ATATATAATAAATAATATATTATTATTACATATTGTTATCAGTGTGCTAGTGAACCGAGTTTATTTGTGCTATTTATATTCCTCGTTCTGGATTAAGATTTTGAGTAAAATCCCATTTAGGTCATACAGCTCCTGCACTTGAGGGCTTCTTGCATATGGGATCTTGTTATACGTTCGATATCATATTAGAGTCCTCAAGGCGTTTCCTTTTAGGCATCAAGCAATTGAGAAAAATTTGAAATAAAGTAAATATAGACTGGATGCAACGTGCCTGACATAGACAGGATATTAAAACAAAATTTAAGTAAAGAAAACTGTCATGCTAAGGTGTAAATGACGTGTGTACCTTTTTTTTAAATTGAAATTATATCCGAAAATCTTGCTGAATTTACCTGAGAGTAAAAATAATAAGTGCTCTTCTTAATAAGTTTAATTTTTTTTTTAATTATTTTGTTTTGTTGGAGGAGCTTTTTTGTTTTGAAAGTGAATAATTTCTGAAAATACTTGTTCACTGTCAAAATTCAAACTTTTTTTTTCAGATTCTTTGAAGATTAAACATCAAGTCTCCTATATCTATTCAGGGATATTTCTCGGCCATTATGAGTCTAAAAAAACCTTTTGAGACTTCCAAACCTGTCGCTGATGTAAATGGGCTATTTACTTATTATGTTCAATAGGTATTTAGAAAAGGGTGGCTGCGTTTAGGTACCTTCACCCTTCATAATTCAGCGAGGTAACATATAAAGTAAGAAATAAACACATAAAAAATTCTGCAAACCACAGAATAGAGTAGAATATTTATATTCAAAAATCGAAATAAACTTACATTAAAACTGAAATACCTCATGTGATAATATACGTTGAGAATAAACAATATCCATTAATTTATCACTATTTAACCAAAAGTGCAAAATCCACATGTTTAAAACCGCAATACATAACAATCGATTTTAAAATATTTTACGCAACCCTGGAGAAAATTAAAATACTCCAAAAATTGTTGGATAATTATTATACCCTTAGATGTGACCATAAACTTCCCCCGGAGTTCACTCTACGGACGTCAAATGTTCGGTAACTAGACACCATTCTCTGACTCTCAGCCAAAAGGAATACTACATACTTGCCTGGGCTAAATGTGCCTGGGATCTTAAAAGTTACACATAGATAAAAAATATATTTGCGTGTGAACTTCTAGACCATTTATATTTATTTATAATTAGATTATAGGGTTGTTTTGAAGAAAAATATGAGTATATATATATATATAAGCATTCCTGGNCACAAAAAAAATGATGAATGACGGGCTATGACAATGTCTATTTTTGAATATATATAATGAAAAACTCGCGGCTCGATATATAGTAAACAAGAACAGGTGTGATAAAGTGTGTAGTGCACACACAAAAAAAAGGTATCAAGACCAAGATACACAAAGCCCTTCCAATTATTCAAAACAATCCATCCACCAGCTCCCTACTACCATAAAAACCTGGCAACATGTACAGGAAAGCCCCCACCCTCCAAGATATACCAAATTGAAAAAAACTGTCTTTCAAAACCCTCACAAATTCACTAAAGCAAGGTACTTGGAATTGTAACAAAAGCAGATGGCCAATTATAAAAACTGGCAACACGTTCTCCAGTTTCAACACCCACTTAACGTATAAGATCCAATTCTCATCAACAAGAACATCCAAAAATTGTGTATACCTGCTTCAATGCAAATATTGTCCTACTTTTTACATAGGAAAATGTACTATGCCCCTAAATCTCATATCCAATAACCACAGAGCATCCTGTTCGAAACCACAGTCTCCTCTTTCCATAGCAAGACATGCTCAGAGACATTTAACGTTTTTTAATGACGTTTTCCAAGTTCAAGTGACTGAACAACTTCCCGACAAGGCTTCAGATTCACAACTGAAGATGAGAGAGTGCGCCTATATCCACATCCTCAAAGCCACAACAAGACCTGACATGAATTCTTTGATGTGCCTTCCCCTTCCTTTGAGTCCTGACGAAGGGCGAGAGACCCTTGAAAATTTTACAATTTGTGATTCTTTATTTTTATGTACTCACTGCACTCTCTATCTTACCTGCTTTTGATTACTACTACATAATATATATATATATATAAAATTTCTCTGATGGAAGTCGTTTCTTGTTCTTAATTGGCTTCTGGCTTATAAATTGAAACTTATTGTAGAAGTTGATCCTTAAGAGAAACTAGGAGGTGGTGGTTGAGGCGGTGTTCCCTGCCAATCAAGATCCCACACCCCTTGACCCCAGGGAAGGTGGTGGCGGGAGGCGGGGGTAGCAGACGGAGGGTTAGCTAATGGATATAACTGCTAACTTCCTAACCCCATTAGAGGATTCCCCTTTATCGCCGGCTGAAAGCGCCCCCGACCCCGCTGCAATTCGTCCAGGCGGAGGATTGTTTAAACTTTCAAACGGCCCCCCTCTAAGTGGATCAGCTGATTAATTGTGTGAGTGAGGTGCCTCGTGTGATGAACGAGCAGGGGAAGACTAACCTTCAAACTGGCGCAGTCTTAGGACGACTAAGACCTTCTAAGCCGTACCATTGAGCCGCTTTCAGATAGTTAACAGGTAAAGTACCTTCGCCCCGATTACGTACACTTTAGACCTGTCTTCCACACCTCACTATGGACAACTTTAATGCCTTTTGGAAATAATAACATTCCAAAATTTTCCTCTAACGCACTAAATTACATTACACAATCTAATAAAAGATCATATTAGAAGATAATTGGAAATTGTTCAAAAATACTTCAAAACCCTTTCAACCCCAATTTTAGCTGGAGCATCCAAAAAGTTTATACAAAGAGTGCGTCACTCCCCATTAATAAACTCTCGTATTCGACCTGAAAAAATTTAATCATAACCACCTGGAAATGTGTGCAGTCACAGGTACACTATGTACGAAATTTCAGTGACAGGATTTACATTTAATTGGAATTTCACTTCCGAATACAGTGTGCGTTTGTTTGCACAGGTACGAAAAATAGTAGTAGTAGTAGTAGATCATTGGAGGGCAATCAACTTCTAGGTTATTACGCCCTATAAATACCCTTTAATATGTTTACTATAAACTAGTTAATAAAGGACAGAAATCAGGATTATTTCGACCACTATAACAACCTAAATTAATGGATTTTTTTTAAAAATATTATTATATATATTTTTCTACAACAATCCATTAAATAATAGCTAGTAATAATTTACCAAATAACTCCCAGCAATCTGCTATAACATTTTGTTAACATATTATGTTATATACAATAACAATTACAATATGGTTGTGTAACATAAAAGCAAAGTGATAACTAAACTTAATGGTAACACATTAATAAACTTAATAAACACATTAATGGTAACACATTAATAAACTTAATGGTAACTAAACTATATTCTGACACACACATTCTCAGACACACATGCGCGAGCGCGCACACACGCACACACACACACACACACACACACACACACACACACACACACACACACACACACACAGACACACAACCACATATGCACAATAAAAACAAGGATAGAAAACAAATTTTTAATAAATAACACTATGAAAGCTTTCTCCTAAAATAACAATATCTCATTCTTTAATTTAGATTATCCAGGGTATACCTGATTTTTTAAAAAAGTTTAACAGCCCATCCACTGTAGAGGGGTTGTTCCCAAGGCACTCCGCCATATTTCTTCCAATGCCTTCCCTAGTGAAGTAATTCTGATAAACTGGGCAAACCTCTATGATGTGCTGGATTGTTAGGTGAACTTGGCAGGTATTACACTTAGGCGGCAGATCTTTGTTAATTAGGTGTATATGAGTAAGGTTCGTGTGACCTATCCGCATACGGGTCAGTATTACCTCTTCTCTTCTATTCCCACGGATGGAGGTGTTCCATTCTTTTGTGGTGTTTTTTATACTCCGCAGTTTGTTGTGTGCTGGTTCTATTATACGAAAAATACTTTTAAATTAAAAAAAAAATAATATCTACATTTTAAACAGTGGATATAAAACATTACATTTGTCTAGCATGGAGATATTGTAGAAACTATTGGGATTTTATAATAAAAAAAGGAGAGAAAAAAACTCACTCATTTAACGAAAGATAAGATTAAGCTGACGTATCATCAGACATGGTTAAAGTAGTGGTGCCATTGTAATGTCAGAATATCCATCTCATGATTGTGTAATTCTTTCTTATATTTCGAATAGAAACATCACTTAAGGTTTCATATAAGTTTTCACTACAAGCTAACTTCAGAGAAAATATAAATAATATTTTATTACTAAACCACAATCATAAAATATCATGAATACATAAAGTCTGAATGTACGGGAGAATGCTCAGCCTTTCTATTTTATTATTAAACTTCTTCCTCATTATTCGGCAGCCGTGAAGTTGTAGATGTATATAAAAGTCAATAAATCAACACTAATGGAAATAACAAAGATATTCCGATTATGGGTTTTCGTCTACTTTAAATTACCCCCCCCCCCCCCTCACCCAAAACACAATTTATCTAGTGAAACGACGAAAGGCAATGTCAAATTTTTTCTCCATACTTTAGGAATAAGATAGCAGCCCAGATTTTGATCTTAAATTCTTGAACACATTTGGATCGGTGAAGACCTGCAGAAATTTTTCAAGCGCCTTGTTATGTTTCCCTAATTAAGCCTCAATTAGTATCTTTAATGAAATCAGTCTAAATTAGTGCTTTAATGAATTTTAATTTCAATAAAACATAAATATTTTTGAATTTAAAATTAGGAGAGGAGGATACCCAAATTTCAAGAGTATTTAATAATTAAATGCTTCTTTGATTTAGTAGGCCCAAGAGCTACACAGCGAACAATTAGGAGTGGGGGTTTACCCGTACCCTAAATTTTGATTTTAGAATATAGAAGCTGCAACTAGTACTTTTTTGTTTTTAAATATAAAATAATAGGGCGTTTGTCATTGAGCGAACTTGGAGAAGATAGATTGGGGACTGCATGGAATATCAAGTGTGTGTATCATATCAAGTTTTTTTTTTTTTTTTTTCGTGAAGCGGGCCCAATATTTAGTTAAACGCAAAGAAACTGAACGAAAATTTGTTTCTTAATAAATATATGGTCCGTGAGTGTACAATACATGGGAAGTTCATGAATGAAGTCCATCGACTACAATTCTGAAGAATTCGCTTAATTTATGCAGTTCCTGCGAGACAGACTTTTCTACAAAGTAGTGACTCTTTTAATAGAAATTGTTTTATTCTTTGAAATATATTTAACTTCCTTTAATTAAAAAAAAATATGTTTTTGAATAAATTCCATTAAAAAATTTGTTAAGAATAAGGTGATTTTCTCTATATATATCTTGAATTATTTTAAGATTATTGGTAGTTTGAGATGCAAAAATAAATATAAAATTATTAGTTATCAGCATAACTGTGCAGGATATTGAAAGCTAACTTATTTAATAGCCAATGTTCTGTCTTCAATGTCAAATATATTCACTTGGAGAACCACACTACCCAAACTCCAAAGCGCAGTGGTTCCCCTAAGAACCTCCCCACCAACAGTAAATCCAGGGGCTGTCCTCCCGTGAGTTGTGAGTCCAGCCTGCTTTTGCATTCAAACCCTACCTCAAGGGGGTGGTCTTATCCCTCACTTCAACCCTTATTTCAATATCCACTTCTGCTTTATATCTATCTTCCGAGCCGCCATTACTTCTTCCTGCCATGTTTCACTCCATATGTTATCCAAAAGTACATTTTACTGCTGTTTAAGATAAATGATAGTGTTGACGGCATGCATAATGAGGAGCAAAACAACTTTTGGGGAAAATAAATGACCGCAAATCCTACTGTATTCCACCCCTTCTTCGGTCTGTAAACAAACCCTATGTTTTAGCCAGTTCTACAGTGCTTTTCAAACAGATGTTCCATTCCTTCATGTCGTTCCCATTCGATACAGCGGAATGACTCCCCGCTCAATTTGTACATATGTAAATAATGTAAATAATTATTAGATATAATATGTTAGATTTAAGTTCCAATGACACACCTGTGTACGTGTGTCATACATCATATAAACGCCGGTTATGCCTCACCGGTTACTTCCTTTGTAAAGCACCTCGGAGCACAACGTCCGTAGATATATTCTCACCATAACCCGCACATACCTACGGGTAAAAGGGTCGCTATAGGCGGTGTACACCAGTTATAGCAGTTTTACTTTCTTTCTATCTGGTCTCCTCTTCGCTAAAGATACAGTCCTCTGACTATCTGATTTTTCGCTCCAGGAATCTTCTTCCATGAGTCATAACGTATCATAAGCATCACTACAGGAAATCTTCTCCAGTATCATCAGCGAATCATAAGTAAACACATTAAACAAATGCAGAGCTAGGAGTGAATTCACGTCACACAGCATTTGCTTGGACTACATGATATCCCTAGTAATGTAATTTAAATTTCGAGTTACTAAACTAAAAAACAAGATAATTCATCACTTATTTTAATGTAAAGGAATATTTTTAGCTAGTTTAAATAGAAAAGTTTATTAAATAAACTGTCCAATAAAATTTTAATTTTAAGAAACCCCAATATTTATGAATTGTTAAAAATATTTTTAGAATAATCTTGTTAATACTTATTCATGTTTAAATCAAATTGCGAGATTAAGATCAAGACATGCTCTTAATAATGTTAATTTTCTAAAAATTAAAAAAAAAATGTGTATGACTATTTTAAATATGTATCCTAGGGATAAATCAATTTAAATCTAACTAATCTAGGGTTGGTAGTTAAAACTAACTTAATCACATTTTCAGTTATAATTAAATTCGCTCGAATGTAGCCAATAAAATTGTAAGAATTTAGAAATTTTTTTGTTCATTTCCCATACGGCCACTTAGAATCATGCTTTCTTNCTTTATTTATTACATTCTGTTATATAACATCTTGTAATTTGATGACTTAAAATAAATGTACATGTATAAAAATAATATAAATAAAATAAAAGAAAGAAAAATATAACATACTTTCTAACCATGAACTAAACATCCATTTTATGACTTTATTTTCTTGATTTAAACCTTTTGCCTATGATACTTCTCGTAGGTGCTTAATGTCATTCATGTGTTCATGTCCTCGCTAGACTGACAGGTCGCGTTTATTGGGAGGACCACGTTCCATATCCATCACCTGCCACCTATATAGAATAGCGACATGATTACATCGGTACATAAACATAGGTTCACGAATGGAGGAGCAATCTACCCATTATAAACACCCATGGCAAAGAACAAGTTCTTTTTTTTTTGTTTGATGACATGCCAACCTTTGGTCATTAACGCCAGGGAGATAATTTATAGAAGTGGATAGATATTTTCAACAAGAATAATTTCTTAGCAATAGGTTATGGTAAGGTATAAATGTATTATTAGTGAAAATAGTATATTATTATAGTATTATATTGATGTAGATAATAATTTCTTTGTACTCGGAAACTTTGAATGATAAAAAAAAAAAACAAATTGAGAGAGAATGGAAAAGGTGCGTTATACTGAAAATGCATCTAGATAAGATTTAATGGCCTGCCTTCTTTCAGAACGTTCATTACAGAGTCGATGACTTTATCGTCGTCCAATAGAATTTCGTCTAGAGTCCCATGTATTTATTTATAACCAGCCTTGATTTATAGATAAATGCTTGCCCATGGAGGGATTTGAACCCAAAGGATCGTGAGACCCGAACGGAACCCATGAGCTACTGTTGTGCCCCAGGATGCATATACATAGAGATGCGTTTCTCTGAACATAAACTTAACCAATCCTTAGGTGCGAATCTGGGTGACGTGATTTTTTTTTTTTTTTTTTTTTTTTTTTTTTTTTTTTTTTTTTTTTTTCTGTGTTAGCCTCCCTTGCAACCACTAAGGGTCATTGGAGGGAGGGGCTATCTACAGGTTGCCACCCTATTTTAAACACCCATGGCTCAGGACAACCTTCTATATTATAAATAAAAGATTGACCTGGGCGGGATTTGAACCCGCGACGTCAGGATTGCGAGACCCGTACGGATCCCCTGAGCTATCCCGGCGCCCCGGTGACGTGATTTAAGCGAGTCAGATAAGGAATTCCAGTATCACAAGGGGTCCGCAGACTCCTCCTTCAAACAATCTCGAGCAGGGACAAACAGGCAAACAGACTCCCCAGCACTCCAGTCCAGCAGAGGAGAGAGCAGAAGGAACGCTCCTTGAAACTCAATCAGTCTTGGATTGGTCAGGAACTGGTTTTCAGCCACTCAGAAATACAATCGGGAACACGTGTAGAAGGAGGTTACCTTAGATGGGATGTCAGGGACTGCCTCATTATTTATGCAAGTATTACCACTGTTTACGGTGGCGTGACAAAAGCCCTTCCTCAGCAAGTTGTACTCATCCATGTTTATTTTAATTACAATTACAGGGACTTGTTCAAAAACTTGTAAGCGAAGTAAAATTACTCAGCTTCTGCAGAAACATGAAAAAAAAAAGTAGCATGCTTGATAAATTTATTATTTTCTTCATCAAAGACAAGTATTATTATTATATCCGTTTCTTATGATAGAAACTTTTAACAGAAAAAATCTGAAGATAAAACAATAGGAACAAAGGAGAGAAAAAAAAATATATACATGAGGGATATTTTTAATTGGTCCATTTCACGATTTTTTAAATGACTATTAATTTTACTTGTTGCGGAAAATTGGAGATTTTATATTGGTTTAACGCTCCCCTTCGTCTTTAATTCTCTGCCACTGATTGACCTCTCGGATAGTACCTATCGGTACGTATTACTTTATACGTACCGATAGGTACTATCCGAGAGATATTTTATATATAACATTGACATTTACAACTTATATTGTTTCACATTTTTATTGTTTAGTTTAGTCTGTAAAACTGTTACTGTCATATAACATACCTCATCCCTGTCTGATCATACCAATCAATAATTCTATATGTGTAATAGTGTGTGTTCTATTTCACCCCTGATGATGACTTGCAAGATAAGTCGAGAAGTTGGCAATAATAAAATAATTACCATACAATTTTGGAGTATTTCATTTTTCTGATCCAGGCCTATAACCCTGACTGATTTCTCCAGTATATTTCTATTAAGTTTATAAGAATTTTACACCACCATAAGATGAGATAATTTTAAATAAATTGTTGTAAAATATAAATTTTTTTTTTTTAAAGGGGCAAATATTCTATTTTGTATCAACTTGTTTACCTCTAAGTGAAAAGGATTTCCTTGCTCTAACGGTGAAAATAGAGACTCCAAGTTTGAATTCAACTTACACGTAATAATTAGTCATAAACTCTAATGGAAGTGCGTTATTATTAAAATAATGAAATAAAGAGTTTTATTGCTAAGAAATTCTTCCTCTTAAAAATATATTTCCGCTTTTATAAAATATATCTCTAGCGTTAATGACAAAAGGTTGACATTCCATTAAAAAAAAAAAAAAATTATGGTGGTTTATATATACCTCAGTATTTAAAAATAAAATTATCTATTAACCTATAAACTTATGATAGATTTAAAAATATTTTAGTAAGAATGTTTTGTTGGTGTTTTTAGAGTGTTTTAACTTACTGCTAATTATTCGAAACCATCAAAATAATAATTATTATTAATATTTAATATATTAATCACTTTCTTTCAGAAAAATTTATTTGACAATTATAAATGTGTTCGTGATAACTGAAATATTTAGCAATCACAAATTTACCTTTCTATTTAAAACGTAGTTATAATATTTCTTATTGAATGAAGAAAATAATTTCAATAAAACTAAATCAATTTTAATAAAATACTAATACGAATTTAAATTAACTGGAAGATCGTAATTTTTTTCTATTTCTTACGTTATAAAGAACAATATAAGTTGAGTAAATTGATTAAATTAGTGTATCCAAAGTGTAACGCCAATAAGTGTAAATACCCATATTTTATGAAGTATAGATATTTTTAGAAGTGTTAATTATAAATTAAAAATCAGGAAGGGAAAAAGTCTGGTAGGAAATTTAAATTATATTGAATACCATGGTGCATATCACCATTCTATCATGTATTCTATCATTCCACTTAAACTTCAGGATCTTTCTACGATTTCTATTAAACTTATTTTGATAATTAAGTATTATTTAGGTTATAATATACAATTTTCAAACCTATAAGAATTTATATAGTGTTGAATCATAATGATAATTGTGGTAAAGTAATCCCACATTTCATTATTTATTTGAATTGTACAGGAGGTCAGTCAATGAATCCCCCAATGGCTAGAGGGAGTAAATAGAAGACTGGACGAACAGTTAGGAAGACTGGACGAACAGTTAGTGCTCAATATGAATTTAAATAAAGCTTTATGGCTATTAAAAATAACTAAATAATTAATGATCTATATTTAAAAAAAACTAATAAAAATAACATAGATAACTAAGAATAAGACCATGTTTCTGATAGCTTGATGAACTGCTTGTCAGCTGGGCGTGGACAGCGCACAACCCTCGTTAACTACGTCATCATGTGTGATGAGCGATCCATCAAAGCTCTAGTGACAGCTCTCTTCTTAAATTACCTGGACAAAAATATCCACCCGGAGTCCCGAAGATGGTATATTAACTCCCTACTCACAACAATATCCCAATTTATTGTCAAACGGTCAACCTCCACGCGTAAATATCCATGGGATCTTAGAACCTTTACTATTTACATGGGTCCATTCTTCAGGATGTAGCCAGGATCACCGTACTACGGGCCGCACGAACGTAACTCCCTCCAAAAAACTGTTTTGACTTGTTCACAGAGTACTATTGAGATGACGGGGATCAAGAGAAGGTTCATGATACGGATTTGCTATTTGCCAACCCGTGAAATTGTGATCAGTACACAGCCATGCACCCAAGCTGTAATTAACCATAAATTATTTGGGGGCGCCAGGCTAGCTCAGGGGATCCGTACGGGTCTCGCAATCCTGACACCGCGGGTTCAAATCCCGCCCAGGTCAATCTTTTATTTATAATATAGAAGGTTGTCCTGAGCCATGGGTGTTTAAAATGGGGTGGCAAACTTTAGATAGCCCCTCCCTCCAATGACCCTAAGTGGTTGCAAGGGAGGCTAACACAGCAAAAAAAAAACCAAAAAAAAAACCATAAATTATTTTTGTAAATACGTCTTCTGTACTTGAACAAATGTGGTTTTTGACCAAAAATCGTATGATAGTTTCTTCAGGGCCAAATGGATGAGTTCCTTTATTAAGGCCTGAAGAATCCACCACATGACCTCGCCAAAAAACACCTTTCTGATGCGGTTCTAGGCAGAAAAAAGTATTTATGAATATTTCTGTAGATAGTGGAAGCCTACGAGAACATGATAACTTATTTTTCCTTAGGTTATCTATAAAATAAATGTACATAAATAATTAAACGAATAGTTTTAATACCTCATTATTTTAACATATTTTAAAAATAATAGGGCCTAAATTCCTTACTTGCGTTACTCTGAAAAAAGTCATAAAACTTGAATATTTTATAATCACACTTAAAAAAAATATTTTATAACGCTAATAATAATGGAGATATCAAGATTTTCAATTCGGGTACCGCTTAAAACTCTCTTCTCCGACTAAGGCATTTACCCATTAAGGTTAAATGCTGAATTTGGTTTTATTATTTTTTTTAAATTTTAGACCCTAGAGTACATACAGACATACATTTAGAGAGAGAGAGAGAGAGAGAGAGAGAGAGAGAGAGAGAGAGAGAGAGAGAGAGAGAGAGNTAAAAAGAATGTTTAAAATGGGATTCTGTTTTGAGAAGGAGAGAGAGAGAGAGAGAGAGAGAGAGAGAGAGAGAGAGAGAGAGAATGCAGGTGAAATCCTCTAATTTATTTATGATTACTTATACAGCTTATTATATTAATTGATATATTTATTAATGAATTATTTGAATGATTTTTCATGCTCTAAGGAGTGGTTCCACTGCTGTTTCAGATCCTGAGACTTCCAAGGAAATCGCGGTAGAGGAGAAAAAACTCAGGATACTTCTAGAAAAGGTATGACATTGATTTCAATGATGACTTACTCTACTGCTATTATGTTTCATACAATATTTTGAGATCCATTTTAATGATCTATTGCTTGAAAAGGGAATCGATTCCATTGACAATGGCTTCTCTTAGCGAGCATTTTGCAAATTTTCCCAAGTATTTACTGAATTCTTTTAGAAAAACAAAAAATATGTTCTCGTTACTTGACTTATTTAAATAATTCCTCTCTCAAAAAATCATGTTCGACAGACAAGTTTTTTTTCTTTAGATCGTTGGATGACCTTATCAAGAGACTTAGCAGGATAATGGATAATAAACTCAGAAGGATAATGGAAGACTTAATTTTAAAATGACAATAATTAAGAAATATTATTTTCT
>KZ807957.1:142781-153618 GCA_000696205.2 Oncopeltus fasciatus
ACATAATAAATTTTAATTTACTTAATTACTTCTTACTGGACGAATACCGTTTTATAAATAAATACATAAATATATATATTTATATGCATACATAAATGACAATCACTAATACTAATAAAATACCTCTTATTTGATTATCTACAATTTCTATAATAAATTCTAATTGAATAAGTCGTTATTATAATGACGCATGATAAATAGATAAAATTTGCAAAATATTATGGACAATGGTAACATACTTTTTATTCTGCCTTTGTCAAATACGTACAATGCATCATTTTTCTTTAATCGCCATTGACCATTTATTACTTTTGTGCCATAAATTTCAAGGGGGGGGGGTGGTTCCCGCTTCCGGTCTTCTAACACTAGACATTCCCTTTGTCTCACTCGAACATAATAATGGTGTTATGTAATGTGACATGACAAACTTCCAATGCTTCATGATTGAATGCCAGTATGACGTTACGAGACGTCATATCAGTTTTGTCATCGGAGTTTCTACTGTTCAACCTACTCATTTATGTACATATGGTACTGATAAGGAAGATGATGATATCCGCTCAAATTACCCCTCAGCCGATGAAAAAACATCACAAAATAACCTGATACACCTAATAATCCCTCTTGCTGAATAGAAGATAAAGCAAATCCTGAATTTTTTTTAGACACTTTATTCAGAAATTACATCCAGCACAGCGTGCATATTGCAATGTGCTCTCAAAATATATAATAAATATGCGCAAATAAAATAATAATGTACAATATAAATTAATATGAAAATAAATAAAATAAAAATGTAATAAAAAATGTACATACACAATTTAAAANAAAAAATAAAATAAAATAAAATAAAAAAAAGAACAAAAAAAAAATTTTTAATTAACTCAAAAGGAGAGTTTGTTGACCGTAGATATTATTATATATTAACAAGAAAAAAAAATTGAAATAACATTAAAGCAGTAAATTGCCACACCAGTAGGTTATTTTTCTTCTTGTCAATAAGCTGTTTGTTTTCATGTTTCTTTCAAATGGGTTCTTTTTCAAATTGTTCTTCAAAATCTTTTAAATTTTCTTACATAGCTTTCTACATTCATACTCTTGATATCACATTATATTATTGCAATTCTCTATTATATTAATTTCAATTATTATTGTATTCTCATGACATTGTATTTCTACAGCCCAGAAGATGGCTTACAATGTAAGCCGAAACGTTGGCAGATAATCCTTTATTAAAAATACATTTATTTAAATTTGTGTTTTTTTGATCTACCTTGACCTAACCCCAACTAAAATCATCTAAGATTTTTTAATTAGCGTGTATTTCGCTTGTTGGAGAAGCTGCCCAATGGCAGTACTCCTAAATCACTATTTACAACATTTACAATTGTTTGAAGAAATCCTGAATTAAAAAGTAAATACTGAATTGATTATATAATAATTTTAAACTAACTTTAAATTAGTTTTTATCAGCAGTAAATATTTATAATATATACATAACTGATGACTTGTTACATCCATCTTAAATAGCAATAGTTAGCTCTGATTACCTCTGTAGTAGAGATCCGACCCAAATTAACTATCATGTACTTTTGTTTAAAAAATTAAAAATGAATGTTAAAATTGAAATTGACAGTTCAATAATCTTTTCAAACTGGCAAGATATTAAATTTGGAGCCATAAAGGTTGTATGTTACGTCCGTTATTTTTATTATGTTTTCTATGTCTTTTCCCAACTAGCCCTCTCAATTTACTATGATAATAATATTTAAAACGTAAAAAACGATATCTATTGAGCGTAGGTACAATAAAATGCTATATTAAAAATTCAATAAGTGTATATGTAATGGGTTTTAATAAGCACGTAAATGTGCTGATCATACACGTTGTAAAATTTGTATTCTATAATTTTAAACAATTAATGCGAGGGAATAGAATAAAAAATCTATCTGTCTCAGCCAGGACTCGAGCCTGGATCTCCTGCTTTCCGGGGTGGTATGATTCCATTACACCACCGGGACGAGCTAGATAACCTATTAAATTCCCAACACACTAGCGAGAGCCTAACCTACGAGAAAGACGAATACGTATTATGCTCGAAGGAGCTGACATTGTCTGGCTATTTATCGACTCTCGTTATTTACTTTTTATTTTATAAATATTAATTTAGTTGTGGTTTATTACCCACGTAAATTTTAAACAATGAATGCGAGGGAATAAATTTTTTAATGTAAATTTAATTGTAAATGTATTCTAAAAATTTTTTTTTTTTTTGTAATTTTCAGACATAATTCGTTATTTTAATCTCACACACACATAAATATGAATTTTTTAATTAATAGTAATTGGAATGTCTTAAAGTTTGTTCAGAAACTAATCAAATAAAATCTTCAAAAGATAAAATTTTTAAAACCCCTACACTAAATTGACTGAAAAGAACTATTTATATTATTCTAAAAAATTTTAATTCGAAACGTTAATAGATGACTTTAAGAACATACTAATTCTTAGCAGTAGCTGAAATAAAATTTGGCCAAAATATATACAATTTAAGATATCTGTACCTAAATCCTACAGGATAGCAAAGGATTAGAACCCCATAATAGTAGGGAATGACCCTGTTGAGAATGACGCAGTTAATAAATAAATAACACTGTTTTATGTACACTATTTACAGTGTAACATTGATAATTTTCAAATCCTTCTTAGTATGTGTTGATTTGTTCTAATGCGCATTATATATTTAACGCATCAGTGACGTAGTCCATTCTAATAAATTACATATAGAAATGAATGTATGCATGACATTATTCTCTGATTATTGAAACATGCATTCCTATTAAATTATTTGTTAATGTAACAATATAACACTAAAAAAAACTTTACTTGCACACGAGTGAAACTGAATGGCGGGTTCTGGCATATTTCTAACGACATATTAAAAATTAGATTTTGGATTTGATTTTGTCTACGATCTTAGCTATTATCAAGTTAAAGATAGATTTTTGTATTATTTCCATATTCTGCTAATGCTATATGACACTATTTTACAAGGCGTTATCCAATCAGAAACAGCATATCATTTTCTAATATGTTATTATGCTTAAGATGATCTAAGTCATGCTTAGTTTTTAGTTATTGTTGCTAATGTCAACAATAACAGAGCAAACAATTAATATAAGATGCGATTTACATATAATGTTATATTTTGGAGAACACATATCTCCTATTTGCCAATCGACTCTATAACTATCATATAATAATATTTTAAAGTCAATATATGAGGCTAAAGAGGAAATGGTCCAGGTTAGGAAGTGATGGTCAATTTAGCATTATCAAGTAAGTCAAATCAAAGGAATAGCATCATGACACTGGAGCGCACCGTACCTTCCTTCATTTATTTCATTCTGTTATTTACCATATAATTTGATGTGTTGATGGTCAAAGTAACTTTGGTTTGAGGGTTCTTGCCGACAAGATAGGCAGAATCAAAGGATATCCCGTTCAAATGTCGGGTCAGAAATCGGAAAGGATTTTTCCTGTCTATTCCTAAATATAAAGAATAGCCTACCTGATGATAATTCACAAACTAACTTTAGTGGGCGTTTACTGGATAGGTCGTGTTGTAAGTAAACTCAGCGGTGAAAAAATATACTAGGAGGATAAAAAATCTAACTGTCCCAGCCAGGACTCGAACCTGGATCTCTTGCTATCCGGGCCGGTGCATATTCCATTTATGCTACCGAGACAAGTCTGATAAGTTATTAAATTCCCCCACTAGTGTCGAGAGTCTATCCTCTAACCTTTTATTCTGTTCTCTTGCACTAAAAATTGTTAAAATTTACATGGAATTAAAAACCACAAAAAATATTTATAAAATTAAAATTTAAAAGTAAATAACGAGAGTAACTTAAACAGCTTGACAATGTCAGCTCCTCCGAGCATAAGACGATATATTTGTCTGCCTCGGAGGTTAAATTCTCGACACTAGTGCGGGGAATTTAACGACTTATCAGACTTGTCCTGGCAGCATAAATGGTAAATGCACCGGCCCAGATTGCAGGAGATCCAGGTTCAAGTCCTAGCTGGGACAGTTAGATTTTTTTATTTTGTTCCCTTGCACTAAAAATTGTTAAAATTTACGCGGGATTAAATACCACAAAAAAATAATATTTATATACTAGGAGAAGTATCCCGTCTACATCTAATTATTGCTATTTCAAAGCTTATCAGGAAGAAAATATTTAGCCAATGTGTTCAAGACCGAATTTCTTATCAATAAGACGGAGTGAAATAAATGCCAATAAATTTACTTAGCAGATCACGTCCAATTTCCACAAATCCTTTTATATGCTTTCTTAGCCTTAACAGATTGAATAAAAAAATAACGTTACCAAAATTCACAGTCATTAATGTAAATATCATCTGTACGTTGTTGTTTTTTTATGATATGTAATGGAATATTTTTTTTTTTTGTACACGGAATTAAGACAAATTTCTTCGGTAGATGTCATATTTTTTATCCATTACGCTGCTACTCAAGGTCATGAAGGAGGAAGACTTATCTTTAGATAATCATCTCATTTTATGCGTTATAATATTTTGATATTATTAATATTATTTGAAATATTAGTAATGATATTTCAATAAACAAAAAGTGGAACTCGAACCCGCATCGCTAGTGTTCCCCATAAATCCCCTATGACTAGTTTGGCGCTCCTTAGTCATTATGTAGTCATATAATGATATAACTAGAAAATATTCATTTATTGTTCATTTATTTATATTTTTATATAAATTCTGTATTTAATTTTATTACTTTGAATTTTTTTTGTATGATTTTATTTATTTATTATTATTTAGTTTGGAAATAGATTAGAATTAAAATGTGTAAATTATAAGTAGTCTGAAATTGTCAGGAAGAAAGGATGGACATCCTATGACAATAAAGAACTAATCTAATCTACTCTCACTCTCTCTCTCTCTCTTCTCTCTCCCTTTATCTCTCTCTCTCTCTCTCCCTCTCTCTCTCTCTCTCGCATTACTTAAAGTGCTGGAATAACTATATCAAGAATATTATGTTATCTGCAAATTAATTTATACGTTTCCTCGCTACACTTCTAACGCTAAAAAAAGTATTTCTCTCTATTGAGATTGACAAGAAATTCCAAAAGGCACGGCGGCCATGCCAACGGAGAGTTTCATGGTTTGATTCGCCCCTTATCAGTGCCACCTGTCTGAGGGACCGGACGAGAGGGGATTTTTGTTCCAATCTGATGGTATGTTATTGCAAGTTACTTTCCTCCCTCAGGTGATAATATCCTGAAGCGCATACATAATTCATACACTACTGACCACAGTCGGAAAGCGCATTAGTGAGCTGTAAGCGCAGCGCGGGTAATGTACCTCCCTCAAACCCGCCAGGATTTAGACCCGATGAATATGGAGGAACTATAAATTCTGTCGGCTCTTTCTCTTATTTATTGCCGTACACTCTGAAGGAATACTCAGTGGCATTTGCTTAAATAATCCTCGAAGAGAATAATATTTTCGATTATCGATTATTCAATACTGATAACTGATCAATTCCACCATTCAGATTGGAGTACTTTTATTTGGTTACTTAGAAATATACAATTTTTATTATTGACAAAAATAACTCAGGGAACATTAAATTATCCACCTTTTCATCTCCCATGTAATTCATCTTATACTAATGACTTTATCTCACTCTAGTGAATGATAGAAAGTACTTGTTAAGTAGCGTATTGTAATAAAGTCCAAAAACACTTCCTGTACCTTTTGCTAGAATTTACTTTGATGATAACATGAGGAACGGCTTGATATGTTATAATATTTATGTTTTTATTGTGCCTTAATCCAAGTTAATCGTCTATCAGTTGCAAATAATGCAAGGTTTTCTAGCCTCTTGCAGTCAGTTTGTAGAAAACATTTAGCATTGAAATAGTCCTAAAAATTTGTTGGGTGTGATGGACTTTTTGCCATTTTAAATTTTTCAGTAGAAGCATTGGCATTTTTAAAAAAATTTCTAGGGGTAGTAAAAGAGTGTCTATATTCGCTTCAAGAAATCCTACAGTGATATAGTCTGACCCAAGTGCTGAGCGATCACTTAATTCTGTATTAACTCTACTTTCTGATAGAAAAAGTGTTTTTCTCGTTCAATATTTGTCTGTTGGATAACAGTTGGGGGTGGTTCTCTAATAATGAAGGATCTCGAAAACCAAGGAGCATGGCTAGATCTTTCCTCACAACCGAAAAATATCTTTCTATCTTCACTGCAATTGTCTTTGCGTGGGAGTCAGAGACAGTGTAAGGTGGTTAGGGCTGTGGTTAGAGCAAAGTTCATTTAACTTTTTACAGAGAGGTGAAAGATAATTAGGTTTTTAAAACTAAAAAAAAAAGTCCAGAAAATCAGGAATAAAGACGGTTTACATGAGTGGGCAAGTAGGTAGGACAAAATGGACTTAAAGTGGAAAGATTGCGGGAGGATACAGCGTCGTACAGAGCACTGCCCCATCGCAAGTGTTTCGCATTATAATCTCCGCCAGAGAGGAAACGGGAACCTAGGGATTCAAAATGCTCTTGGAATAAGGTGATAGATTTGTTAGGAGGGCAATATACTGCAGAAAAGGTAATTGGGGAAGTGGAAGTATTGATGGACACTGAAGTGGATTGGAGCGAGTCTGTAGGAGGGGAAGGTATTAAATGATGAGTATAGAAAGTGCGAATGAGGAGCGCAGTTCCACCATGAGCTCGTCCGTCTGGGTGATCAGTTCGGTAAGTTGTATAGCCTGGTATCTTGAGTTTTTTATTTTTTGTTAGTCGTGTTTCAATAAGTAAGACTGCCTTTATGCATTTGACTTCTGGGGTTAGTTTGAATTCTTACCAGGACTGCTTGTTGTTACGTTAATGGCATCTCTGACCTGGAAGCCAAGTTCCGTGAGCTCCTCTTTGATATAATCAGGAGAGGTTGAGTGGTGGAGGTGACGGATGACGACCCTGACTGCACGCTCTTCCTATAGTTGGTATGTTTGATGCTGGGCATTTGTCTCTTTCAGATAGCTCACTATACCTCTGTAGGTGTCTGGGCTGTCTGGCATTATTTTGGTGTCATGCTGACGATTGACACAAGTGTATCTCCCGCGGCCGACTCGTTCATCGAGTTGAGTGCACATTAGGCGAAAATTTTGTACATTTGTGACAAAAATGGGTGGCGGTTACCATCTCCACTCCAATAATGTTTTGAAGTGGTTGAAATGGTTTTATTGTAATGAACTGGGAAAGATTCTCTTAGACGGAGCATTACTGGAAAAATGACCCCTCTAGCTTTACGTGGGGCCATGAATAAACCATGGCGATATCATAGAATCACTGGCGGAAGTATAGACTTTCCTGAGCTCCTGTCGAAGGTTTCCTCGAACATCCCTTAGGATCGATTGAGAAAAAACACTAAATTCACAGGGGAAACACATCCCCTCCCAGGGGAGCGGAAATCCCCCTCCAACGGCATCCCGATTGGATCCTGTAGGCTCCGGAATGCACTTGTCTCTTATGTCTGTGAGCTTTTTAGCGTCCTCTTGCCAAGTCAAGTGTAGTTTTTATAAAAACAAAGAGTTAGCAGCTTTACAAATAAACAAATGTCCCTTTTGGAATTGAGTACAAAGTTTTTTTAATATTATTTTTGTGACAAGAAATATAAGTAAGGCAATATTTTCAAAGCACCCAATTAGAGGTGATTTCTTATAAAAGGCGTGATTACATGTGTGTCTTTGCTAAATTGGATCTTTAAGAAAAATCATAATAAAAACGTACTAAAAAGATTTATCCCAAAAAATGTTTAAATAAAATTCAAACTTAAAAATTATATCACTTATTCTATAAATTACTACAACTTAAAACTAGCTACTGTGTATTTTTGACAGGTATTCCTATATAGTTTCATTTTATTAGTGAGCATTTTTGCATTACAGCATAATTGTAATTATTGTTTCTTACATTTTTATTGAAAACACATTGTTGTTAGCCAAATATAGAGTTACGGATACATTATTTCTGTATGCAAGGTAAATTAAAAAAAGAACAATAACTTTTATAACTGAAAAACTTTCTATAGCTACTCTAATTTTAGGTTCTTTTTTACCTATCTATTGAATAAAAGAAAACTATTTGTGGAATAGTTAAATTAAAATTTTTTTCAAGGAATAAGTCGAATCTTTACCAAAGATATTTCATGTACAATATGAGAGAATATGGGACTAGGAAGAGGCGAAATACCAGTAGAAAATTAAAACTACTTTTTAATAAACATGAAAATTTGATTAAGTTGGGTTTCATATAAATAATTAATCACATTTTTTCCTCTTGTTTCTCTTATTTTATCTTATTTTTGTTTTCATAAATACCTCCTATTTAGTCTCTTGTTTGTTTGCTTTGCACAAGAAAATTATGCTGCATGAATATTTTGTACCGCTTAAAACAACATTCGATCAAGAAGATTCTCAAATGAAGTAATGAGTCTCAAACAGTCTCTCTTGCTCCAAATTAATAAATAGGAAAATAAAATTCATAAATAAAACCAGTTCTTTATTTACTTATATTTTTAGCAAATTTACCGTAAGAAACTCGAAATACGATAGAACCGTGACAACGCGTTCAAAAAATTTCAATATTCATTAATAGTTGAAAGAAAAATGTAGCACCATATAAATACATATATATATATATATATATATATATATATAAGTANATAAATATATATATGGTGTGTGTGCGTGTACATTGTTTACAATACAAAGTAATGAAACCAAATTCGGTATTTAAGCTCCTTTCAGCAAACTGTCATTATAATTTATAATAAGTTATATAATCTTATCATACTTTATTATTTTGAAGTCTTTTATACTTTATTATTTTTTTTTAAGCATTGAGTGTCAAAAGACATACAATTGATTATATCGACTGTCACGTATATTAGCGACTCGTAATAGGACCGGAAAAAGTTTGTTACATATTCTTGTAGGCTTTCTTACAATTATTACACAGGAATTGACTAAAATCAAGCCTCCTTGATCTGTCGACTTAGTATTGGGAGTGCGGAATCTCTAAGTCCGGCGGGAACTCAAAGTTCGCAGCTGACTTCAGAAGTCTTACTTGATTGGAAGAAGCCATTCAATCCTAGGCCATAGTTAGGCCATTGTACAGAACTGGCCAACAGATATTGTCCAGTAACGGCCTATTGTGTCTTGGGAAGATATTAGTAATGGTTCTATATAGTCATTTGGAATGGAAATATACCTAATTTGAGTAGAGTAACCTAAATATGACGAATAATAATGAAAGAATTAGCCCTAATCCTAAAATAACTGTTTTCTAAAGGGAAAACCAGACGTATTTTTTAAAATTTTCCAAATTTAGGAATATTAAAAAAATTAATAACTCCCAAAATAATTGTTTTAAATGAACCCTTTTGTATTCATGTTTATTGAGAAATTATAGGATGGTGAAGTTGAGAATCAACCCCTAAACGATTTCCAACCCCTAAATTAAAAATTCGTCATTTTTTATCGCGACCATGGCATGCAAAAATTTTCAGATCTATGAAAAAATAATGTAATTAATTATTTATTATATATCAATCGATCAAGAATTTTGTTCAGATAAATAATAACTCATTTATTCCTCCCGGAAAAAATCATAATGCAGAGCAACAATTAAAATATATAGTGCTAGGGTATATTACACCCGCAATCCGCAAAAACTAATGATTTTTATATTTGACCAAATTTGGATGTTTTGGAAATTTTGTATATCATTGGTCGGGATCAAAAATGACAAATGACAAGAAATAGAAATGACACTTCAAAATGTGTGTAATATTATTTTATAATGTAAATGTTCTATGAATTTTCAACTAAAGCACTTTTTTTTTTTTTTTATTTATTAAATCGTTCTTTATTACATTCTGTTATTTAACATCTTGTAATTTGATGAGATAGATAAATATACAATAAAAAAACCATAAAATAAAAATTTAAAAGTAACAACAGAAAAAACAAGACAAGTGAACATCTTTTTGAGGGGTGAAGGGGCCCATCGACCCCACTCACAATAAGTTTAGGCATTAAGGCCCAGGAGTTCGCGAGGCCATCTCCGTTTTAGTCGACGGGAAGGATTGTAAGGATTGGAATCTAACGGCAGGGATTAGACATGTGGATTGGGATGAAATTTGAGTTTACTTTGGAAGAGCTTGAAGCGGGTGGAGATAAGGTCTTTGACTAAAGGAATACTAAAGTCGTGATGAAGGGTAGAGTTGGACTCATAATATGGAGTGTTTTATAACTAACGCTCCATATTATATGTCCATCTCTACCTTTCATCACGACATTAATATTTCTTTCGTCCAAGATCTTATCTAACCAAAATTAATTATTTCAATGTGCTATAGATTTATGAAAAATGTAAACATTGAATTTGATCTCAAAACCGATCAGCAGTAAAAAGAAAAATATGTGTGTGAAGAATAGAATTTTATTTTGTGAAATTTGAATACGATTCGTTTGAAATGTTAATGGGAGGTTAGGGAATGGTTAGAGATTCGTAGGAATAAATGAACAGGTCATGAGTAGTGACGAACTGTTTATGATTGTTAAGAATCAAACTTGGGGCGCCGGGATAGCTCAGCGGATCCGTGCGGGTCTCGCAATCCTGACGCCGCGGGTTCAAATCCCGCCCAGGTCAATCTTTTATTTATAATATAGAAGCTTGTCCTGAGCCATGGGTGTTTAAAAAAGGGTGGCAACCTGTAGATAGCCCCTCC
>KZ807957.1:162224-179369 GCA_000696205.2 Oncopeltus fasciatus
AACAAGGTCTTAGATAATTTTTAGAAATTTAAAATTTCATATCTCTAGGTTTAGGTTTTTAGATAGACAAACAAAGCTTTAGTTTGTACAATATTTTCCGTAAACTGCTTCAATACCATGCATTAATATGTAATTGAATAATTTATATAAGGATAAACTACCTAATTTTTACATTTAATTGATTAGCCGCAATTATATTTATATATTTAGTACTTCTTTTTTAAAGTACAAAAAAGCTTTCCTGCAATTATCAATTTAATTGATGATAAATAGTGAAAAAAAAAATAACTTAGTTATTTGCTTTGAACTAATTCGAACTAAAAAATTTTCCAGTATTACACTTGTGTATGTTGTACATTATTATTATATTAGTACATATTTATTATATACTATGTGAGCACATTGCAAGATGCACGCTGTGCAGGATGAAATTTCTAAATAAATAAAATAACCTAATAAAAAAAAAAAAAAGTATCACACTTATTAAAGAAGTAAAATACTTATTAAAATTTTTTCTATTTAATGTTTATGAAATTTCAAGTAATTTAGGCAAGTATGAATGAATAGTTGTATCATTCATAAATCTAATAAGGAATAGGACGTCCAGTGTTTTTATCTGAATTAATGTCTCGTCTTAGAAATCCTAATCAAGTACATGATGAGTGCCACAGCTTGAGCACTGTCTTCACAGAACATGTTCATGGCGCACAGAATCATGAGCGATTATACATGTTGTGTTGGAGCTTTGCTTTAGGAGGGCTACAGTCAGTGGCAGAAAGCGAGACGCACTAAAGTGCACCAGCATACCACCATTGGATGGGGCCTTGAGTTCCTCAAGGAGACGGGATTCCACGAGAAGAGGAGAGGACCAGGCCGACCGAAGATCACGAGTGATGCACTACGACGTTAGACTCCTCGAATACGAAAACTAACAAGAAACGAGTCAAGTAAACAAGCTTGAAGTTTCAAGGAGTTCATGTGTCCTCAAGGACGCATAGAAGAGGTCCCAGGAAAGGTAGTGTGAGTGCTAAGCCAAGGGCCCTCCTTATAGTGCAACTTAGACGACTGGAAGAGTTAATCTACAAGACGTTTTAAGTTTCCAGATATCATGCTTGCGTCTGGAGGAGGCCAGGAGGGCGTTTATGTCTATGTAATAAACGACCATGGGCTGTTTTTCCAATATGGCCTGCCATGTTCTGTGGAGGCTTATCTTGTGACTCATACACGGAGCTCTTAGCTTAGATAGAGGTGGAGCTATAACTTTTCAACGCTACATCACGGACACTTTAGATCATGTGGTTCCGATGGTACATTGGCGACCAAGCTCTCTTGATACACGATAACGCCCAACCCAACCGGAGAAAAATGACGAAGTATACCAAGACGAAGTAGGAATATCGTGCCAGGAATGGGCTCCGCCCAGCCCTGGGCTGAGCCCTACAAGCACGTGAGGGACACCCAGGATACGACGAGGCAGAAGCATCTAGCCAGCATCTGATACCCAACATCAACAACAGGAACAGATTGTACAGGAGGGATGAGTAAATAAATACCTCATTTACACCTAGTTATATCCAAACTGGAAATATACTTAGATTAAGCAGCTCCGATCGAAAATATTATGATTTCAGATTAACCCCTCGCCCAATTTGATTATCCAACGGTTTGCGACCTTTACTTCTCAAAAATTTTTCAATATTTACAATCACGCACACATATACATACACTTACATATATTTAACGGACCATTGGCATCAACGATTCAGGATCAATGAAGACCAGTTGAAATTTTTCAACAGTTACAAGTCGACAAATATTTATCCAGAAATAATAAAAGTGATCTCAAAATTGGTGTTTCGCAAACAGCCTCTCATTAGAAATATTTTCTTTACAGTTCTTTGTCTTAAATTGTTTCAAAACAATTGATTGCTCTTTGAACTGCTATATCGATATGGCCATCTTGGAGGGAAACCTCCCTCTGACTCTTCCAATATCGCCAAACCCCAGACAAACTTGATGGCTCATCTGAAGTTCCAGTCGAATGATATTGCTGGAAGTGGAAAATGAGACTGGAATTCCCGGAGAAACGAAGAGGGCGCGACATGGCGGGGGCTGGAGAAGATAAGCCCAATCTAATCAAGTCTTCGGCGCAAATCTCCAGCCACTGCGCCAATACGCTGGACATAACTCCTGACCTTGATACTCCAATAACAAGATCATTCATTCCTCCCCATGTTTGGCATTTTGGCTCGTTAAAATGAAGCTCCGGGGCGCCAGGCTAGCTCAGGGGATCCGTACGGGTCTCGCAATCCTGACGCCGCGGGTTCAAATCCCGCCCAGGTCAATCTTTTATTTATAATATAGAAGCTTGTCCTGAGCCATGGGTGTTTAGAATAGGGTGGCAACCTGTAGATAGCCCCTTCCTCCATGTCCCTAAGTGGTTGAATGGAAGGCTAACACGCAAAAAAAAAAAAAAAAAATGAAGCTCCCGGCATACCTCGCGTCAATCAGCCTGAAAAAAGCAGATTTACCCAAGAAAATCAAGCTATTCATATTGGTTCCCTGGCGCAGCTTTTGATATATATTTTTGATTGTTCATCGATCCAAATTAATAGAAACTAACAATTATTCCTGTCTGTCCTATAGTTTCTACAGTATATAAAACGGAGAGGCCATATATGGGATTTAAGCTTCTTTTCTAAATCTGGAATTTTATAATAATTGAATTCCGGAGAGTGGGAAGGGTAATGAGTACAAAGAGAGACTAAATTCATAAACTTCAGTACTTCAGTTGTTTTTGTAGTTTGGAAATCTATATCAATCAGTTAAATTATAGCTATAAAATTCTTTTTTCTTTGTTTTATACATTGTGTAAGATTAAATAAGGAAAAAAATGTGTGTTGGGTAAATATTTAAGATGAAGAGTGTAAGGTAGACTTGGGACGATTTTATTTTATTTAATTACACAAAATAATTTTATATTGAATCTTTCCTTTTTAATGCATTAAAAAAATACACGTTTTTGCCTTAAAACGGACATATTTGGGTGGTTTTGACCCAAAACAATACTTTTTAAAAAAATCGCCTATTATAAGAATTATAGAGTATAAAATATAAAATGCTTTTAACTTTACTTTCTAAAAAGTGTGGTCTATGCTCTTTTTAAGAGAAGCGAATTTTCAAAAGTTATATTTAAGAATATAACTGTGTGTTGAGCTTTTCTCCTAACACTTCTGTCCCGTAGAGTTCATTTGAAGCCTTATCAATCATACTTCTTACATACATTGCCTCCTACAGCTATTACTAATAAATCAACCATTCGATGATATCATGATAATGAATGCATCTTTGTGGGAAATCTGTCTAGTTAACACTACACATTAGTATAAACTGTGACGTAATATTTAGGTTTAAAATCTATCAGTGGGATCATTATATATCATATCAGCTTATGAAGCGTTATTTCAAAATTATGGCATCCATTCATGAGATGTCCATACAAATCCATGAACCTACATAATTAAATTCTTGCTCTAATTTCTAAAGTATTTAATTTATTTTGAATTTATTTATTCAATTTCGTTGCTTTACAACCTGAAATTATATAAACTACTTGAAAAAAAAAATAGTAAAACAAGACGATGCAGGTAACTTCCATGCTCTGATTGATATAGTCTTACTGACTTATTTCAAAATAAAAGCACTGAGTCTACCGAGTTTCATTGATATAAGAAAGTAGAGACACAAACATATTTTGTGATGACTCCCTGGGCCTTGTTTATTTATCCGCGAAGAACGAACTGTGTTTTGGAACTGTGGGGAGAAGACAGGGCTCAAAACGGAAATTGCGTTGTTTACCGCAGAAAGTTGTCAACAAGGTCTTAGCTGTGCTGTTGTGACATGCAACCTTTGAAGTATCTATTTATTTATTTATATTTTTTTCTTTAATAAAAAAAACTCAGCTACATAAACTAAGCAGATTCCCATGTCTCATTTAGACGTCTAGTTAACTTTAAAATGTTTAATTTAATGTTACAAGCCAGAAAAAGTGTAAGACTATGTTTATGAACATAGGATACGCTAAAAAGTTATTTGATCGTTTCAAATCGTAGTTTATTTAGGGCTAGAAATCGCTCATCACGTTGATAGATATCATATACTCAACATGTTTCAAACATTATACGCCATATAACAATTGTCAACAACTCTTGGCAGTAATGTAAAACGCCTCCTTCAAATAAGTTACTTTTTTCTGAACTGACATGATCATACTGTAATATGCTAGGATTATAAACTTGAATAAGTTTGGTGAATTTGGCATTTACTAGGCAAGACAGAAACATAAAAGAAGATTGTTGAATTTTATTAATTCGTTTCATTAATGATTATATCACACACCCACACACACACGCACGCACGCACGCACGCACGCACTCACACACACACACACATATATATATATATATTAGTATATATATAAAAGATAATAATATCTGAATTTCTTAAAAAATTTCTGAAACTTTTATCTTTTTCCTTAGTAATCATCTTTCACAAGTTATGACCCTCAAGCGTTCTCAAGGGACACATTGTAAAAATATCCTAATCTCTTAAGTTTGCCAGAGGTATAATACATTTTTTTTTTTTTTTTTTAAGAAAATAAAAAAGAAAAACTTAATTTATTCCAGTACTTGGCCCAGTTGGTAGGAATTATCTTACAATATAGTAACCAACAGATTTCTAGTCTTCGCCCTTTCCGATTTGGCTCAAGATATATGATAATCTTGATCATATTTTTACCAGATTTCAGCTGTTCGTACACTCAAAGATGCTCTAAATCAATGTTACGGACATTGAGAGCGAATTTACGGAATCAGATAATCGCTCAACATGGGCTCTATCCAGCATGTATCTCAACCAATATAATAAAGGTGGATTCTAAGATGATTTTAGTTGGGGTTCGGTCGAGGTAGATCCAAAAAACACAAATTAAATAATGAATTTTTTTAATAAAGGATTATCTGCCGACGTTTCGGCTTACATTGTAAGCCATCTTCAGGGCTGTAGAAATACAATGTCATGAGAATACAGCAATATTTGAAATTAGTATAATAGAGAATTATAGTATAATGTGATATCAAGAGTATGAAATTAGAAAACTGTGTAAGACAATTAAAAGTTTATAAAAAACAATATTGAAAAAAGAACCAATTTGAAAAAAACATGCAAACCAACAACTAATTGACAAGAAACAATTGAAATATCATTAAAGCAGTAATTTGCCACACCTACCTATCATGAAGATGAGAGAGGACGTCCTGTCCCCCCTAAGTTCACATTTCCATGACTGAACATTATGAATTTGTTTTGAGTTATGAAATAGAAAGGGGAGTGGGGGTAGCAGGTAGAAGGCAGGCGGAAGGTGTAAATGGAAAGCGGCCTGTTGCAAGAGAAGGGCAATAAAAGGACAAAGGAAAAAAAGGGAAGGGTATTATTGGGAATAAGTGACTTTGGAACTGAGAAAAATGTTTTGAAAGGTTTATTGAGACGGAGGGTTGTTGGTTTTTAAAATGTTAAAAATGTTAGAATAAGTTGAGGAAATTTGTTCTATGTCTGTTCTGTCGTTAACTGGATAGTGTTGTAAGTTGATGTGAACGGTTTCAGATAAAAGACGTTTGTGTTGGTAGGGTTCAGTGGAAAGAATGGTTAAGCTGTCGAAGTCAAATGTGTGTGCTTCATGAAAAACATGTTTGGTGAGGGCAGTTTTTATTAGTTTATTCTTGATTCCATTTTTATGGTTATTAATTCTGCGGGAAATCGGGTTTTTTGTTTGTCCAATGTAAGAGCATTGGCAATGTGGTGTGGAACAGGGAATTTTATAGACGACATTAGTTCTGTTAGGAAGGGGGATGGGGTCTTTGAGGATGGTGTAAATAGATTTTAACTTGTTATTGGTGGAAAAAGAAGAAATAAAGGTGGATACATATCTATATTTTTTAACTTACATAAGTTCATAAAACGTATTTTCTTAATTTTAAAAATTAATTATTAAATGTAAACAATGAAATGATTTATAAAAGAAATACATAAATTTGTATGTAGAAAGAAATACATTTTTAGAAAGAAAGCATTTACAAATAATAGATATTTATAGGAAGAAGAAACGGTAAAGAATAGATATGTTTAAAAAAATAAAACTATTTTAATGAAATTCGCCTAATAAATTATATAATCACGTTCATTTATTGTTTTCAAATCTTTTGGCTAGGGTCTCCATATTGCTTATAAGAGGGAGTTGTTTAGAATAAAAACGATGTAACGTGGTATTCCCAATTCTACACTTTTGTTTAATTTTTTTCAAGAATGAACAGCTATCGGAAGAGTTGAGATTCAGATGAAGCAATATGAGGGTTGTAGCTTGGATGGGGATGAATTTCAACTACTATACGTACCATTTCAGATTTCTTCTATTTGAAGCCACCTAATTTTTACAAGTAAGAGAATGAAGCTCTTTTCAAAATATAGGGGAATACTATTATGAATGAAAGTTATTTAATAATTTATTTAATATATTAATTAATATCATACCTTCTATTGTCCGTCTTCCTTGGTTTCTGCAAACCGTCTTCTATTGGCGAGCGCCTTCGGACATTATCCATCCTCGTGGCCGAATACATGTGTTCACTGTCATAGTCTGTATTCACTGAATTCAACTGAGTTGAATACAGACAGTGACAGTGAATACATGTATTCGGCCAAGAAGATGGACAATATCCGAAAACTAAGATGATTTTAGTTGGGGTACGGTCGAGGTAGATCTAAAAAAACACAAATTAAAAAAAAAAATTTTTTAAATGTATTTTTTTTTAATGAAGGATTATCTGCCCAAGGCAGATTTATTTGTGTTTTTTTGGNTCTTGATATCACATTATATTATAATTCTCTATTATACTAATTTCAAATATTACTGTATTCTCATGACATTGTATTTCTACAGCCCTGAAGATGGCTTACAATGTAAGCCGAAACGTTGGCAGATAATCCTTCATTAAAAAAAAAAAAAATTCATTTTTTTAATTTGTGTTTTTTTGGATCTACCTCGACCGAACCCCAACTAAAATCATCTTAGAATAATATCTACAGTCAACAAACTCTCCTTTTGAATATCCGAAAACGCTCGCCAACAGATGATGATTTGCAGAAACCAATGAAGGCGGATAATAGAAGGTATGATAGTTCTACCTGTTCTTATTTACTATATATATCGCAATCGCGAGTGCTTCATATTCTGTACATATGTATATAATCTGTTGTTTTTTAATACTCGTCATTGATTTTGAAATGTATGCGCAGGTGTGTCGTCGAGAGAGCGCATTGCGGAGGGACTGCTGCACTGGACAACGGAGGCCTGGAATGGCTACTTCTGGAATGCCCCCGACACACCTTTCCAGCCACTCAGGTCGGTTTACATTTACTCTGGAAAAATATCTCTTTTTCTCACATTCAACCACCTACCCCATACTCTTTAGAGCAATTCACTTTATATTTTCACTATTCCTTACACATATTTCTTTTCTTTTAGTTTTATATTCTTGAAAGTAGTTGCGAGTCACGACTATGGATTTGATTTCTTTTTTGTTATTTTCTAATTTTCTTACGTAAAATCCACATTCCTTTTTGCCCCTCTATTGAAAAAGTTCCGTGAATCCTTTTACGGAAAGGGGAAGAGAATACTTGCTTAGCAATACAGAAAAGGAGAGGGGGGATAGAGAGAGGAGAGTTTGTGTGTGATAACAGTTTCTCAAGTGACAGTCGCCGATGAACTTTTGGAAAAGGACAAAAGCGAAGTTTTCAAAGAGGATTTTTGAAAGAAAATAGAATTTCCGCCCTATCTTTTCTTTTTTTTTAAATGGACAGTTTTTGACCGTAGAGATTATTTGAAGAGAATTTTTGTTGGGGTTCGATCAAGTTTTATCTAAAAAATACAATTTAAACATTTTTTTTACAACGTTTGGGCTTACATTGTAATCTTCAGAGCTATCATGAAGGCGAGAGGGACGTCTTGCAACCTGGAACAAATGTTCATGACGATTTGATCCAGTGCGTCATGAAGTTTTGATCTAGGTGGCAACACGTCCCCTCTTGCCTTCATGATAGCCCTGAAGATGGCATACCATGTTAGACGAAACGTCGGCAAATAATAAAAAGTTTAAAGAATATAATAGGTGTAAAATTCAATTTTCCAAAATTTATGTTCGATAATGTTTTTTACCAAAAACTCTTGTTTAAAATAATATTTAACATTGTAACTACGTACAAGCAAAGCTTAGTAGTTTTATCATTACCCTTTTTTAAAATCTTTAGCAAAGACAATAATCTCCATTTGTATACTGATTTTAGTTGTGGTATTTAATCTCGCAATAAATTTTATACAAGAAACGTAAGAAAGTTAGAATAAAAAATTCTTACTGCCTGAGCCGGGACTCGAACCCAAAGAGATTGAAAAACATTCATCTCCGGAAATGAAAACACTTCGAAGTCCTCAAGAGAGACGACTAAATCTTAAGAAATCGATCAGGATGAGAAGAAATTAAATATTTTAATAAATGTTTTAATTAAAACAACACTGTAATCGTAAACAAACTAACGTTGGGAAGAGGAGATAGTCGATGTTCGGTCAAAGGTTTATTGATAAATAAAAAGAAATTGTTTAACCAATATAGTTTTATTTTTGCCAAAGTTTCGGCCTGATTTTCAGGCCTTCTTCATTGCTGTGTAAGAAACATATAACAACATAAATAAAAAAATTGTTCAGAACCACAGTCCCCTCTTCCCATAACAAGGCATACTCAGAGACATTTAATGAATTTTAATGACGATTTCCAAATTCAAGTTATTAAAAAACTTCCCGAAATGGCTTCACAACTGGATTTACAACTGAAGACGAGAGAATGCGCCTATATCCACATTCACAACACCACTTTAAGACTTGTATCAATTGCCAACAATAAGAGCATTAGGGGAAACCCAATCGCCTTCCCCTTCCTTTGAGTCCTTTATATAGATATACAGGTATATATATATAGAGGGCAGTTTTTATTNGTACTATTTGAATTACCATATTATCGTTATTGCTTTTTCAAGAAATACCGGAACGCATTTGAGAGTGTACTTCAACTTCATATCACGGTCGACTTAATTGCGTTGTTAAAAAATAAAAACCCCGTCGTACGTAATGTTGAAGGCCCGATAAGCGTTATCCATGTCAGTAAATTATGGTCAGTAGTAAGAACTCCGAACGACATATGACGAATCTATGCAAATAGGGCATAAAAAAAAATTAAATCAATAAGTATGTTTAATTTATGTCCAAGGTGTCTACAGTCACACAAAGTGTGTATTGAAGACAATTCCCATTCATCATGTTCTCATTGAGAATACTGTATACTTCCTCAGTCCGAACCTTCCTGACAGACTTCTACACAGCTGTCCTTGTACTTATGAAAAATGACTTGGGATGACACTCAATGCTCGTTTGAAAAGATTTGTCCGGGATGACACGACCGAGAGTCGTGAGGCACTAAGTGTACTCTCTTAGGTTTTATAAGAAAAGGAAAAAAAAAAATCCATTAATTTAGGTTGTTATAGTGGTCGAAATAATCCTTATTCCTGTCTTTTATTAACTAATTTATAGTAAATATATTAAAGGGTATTCATAGGGCGTAATAACCTAGAAGTTGATTGCCCTTCAATGATCTACTACTACTACTAATAATAATAATAATAATAATAAACCTTTGACCTAACCCAGATTATTTCCTCCTCCTGATTATCAACGGTCAACCAACATCTCATTGAACAAAATAATATTAATTAGTATAAATATAGCCAAAATTTCATAGTTAAATATATTCGCAAAAGTCGATACAAGGCCAAATAAGGCCATTCTTGTCAGTAAATATTTTGTTTTAAATTCAGTTTCGGGTAATTGGGCAAGCAGTAATGTCCAGCCACGACAAAGATCGAACACCACCGGGAGCAGGTTATCAGTTGGTAGCAGATGGGATCGACATCAAGGCGATTTGATAAGTGTGCGACACAAATTGAAACAATCCCACCGACTGTTGGCTCGATATGTCCGAGTTGTCCCCCGCAACTGCTGACAGGTCCGTCTGTCAAATCCCCTCCCTGTGGATTAATCACCCGACAAATAAGCTCCGGGTCTCGTCCATTCACACCCAAATGACAGAATGATTCTGCTTGTTTCAGATAATGGCGGAAACTGATTTCCCTGGCTCCGCAGAATTATGTAAGTACTTATTTATACTTTCCAAATCTGTCACTGTCTTATCTAATAAGCTTAATATTTGAAAAAAATTTTATTACAAATTATTTTTTTCTGTGGTATTTAGTCCCATGTAAATTTTATCAATTTTTAGTGCAAGGGAACAGAATAAAAAATCTAATTGTCCCAGCCAGGACTCGAACCTGGATTCCCTACTATCAGAGCCGGTGCATTTACCAATTATGCTACCAGGACAAGTCTGCTAAGTTATTAAATTCCCCACACTAGTGTCGAGAGTTTAACCTCCAAGGCCGACGAATATATCGTCTTATGCTCGGAGGAGCTGACATTGTCAAGCTGCCTAAATGACTCTCGTTACATACTTTTAAATTTTAATTTTATAATTTTTTTTTATGGTATTTAATCCCACGTAAATTTTAACAATTTTTATTGCAAGGGAATTTAAACAGCTTCACAATGTCAGCTCCTCCGAGCATAAGACGATATATTCGTCGGCCTCGGAGGTTAGACTCTCGACACTAGTGCGGGGAATTTAATATCTTATCAGACTTGTCTCGGTAGCATAATTGGAAAATGCACCGGCCCTGATAGCAGGAGATCCAGGTTCAAGTCCTGGCTGGGACAGTTAGATTTTTTATTCTGTTCCCTTGCACTAAAAATTGAATAAATTTTATTCTGAGACATAAGTCCACTTGATTAAAATAAAGTCAAAACTGACAGTACAGCTGGTTCTGACATAGTTGCAATAATAAAAATTAAAAGTACATATAAAAAATTGGCTAATAATATAAAATATTTTGAACAGAACTATGACAATATTTGCAACTTATTATACAAGTACGGGATAGAAGAAATAAGTAATAAAAATAAAAAACTAAGAAATACAATAATAAAAAATAAATGCACAAAAATAAAATGAGTGTTACACAAGAAAATAGAAATATTTTATGTGTTATACAATTAACTATTGAACTGATAGTTAACACACAGATGTAGCGTTCTGAGAACTTGATGTGATTCATAGATCGATTCCATATTCCGTTTTGATAATTATGTAACATCGTTTTTTTCCACATTTTCTTCTTAAATACATAGGTAAAATAAACTGAACATCAAATTCTCTTTTTTGGCAAATAACTAGAAAACGAATAGTCATGTCTTGGAAAGGACAGGACCAAACTCATGAATTTTGGAGATCTACAGTTTCTCCCTTATATTCTACATTGTAAATACATTTTTTAAACTATCTTTCAGATTATTGTCGTTTTTTTTTAATAGTTGAATTAATTAATTTCATTAATTGAGAGATTATTATATTACGGCGATATGTGTCAACTCATTGGTGACTATCGTTATAAGGCTCCGTAACAGGGATTCTTGGTTTGTGGTTTTTTACAGTGTTTATACAATATGTCATTACAAATAAACATTTTAATTAATAATTTTAATAATGGAAAATTATTTAGTGGATAGCGTGCAAAGAGAGGCTTCAATGATCATAATTTATTTGTTTCATAGGGAAATTAGAAATACTTCTTTTTTACTGCTTAATTGTGTTAAACACGTGTAGCCGCAGAGATCAAGGTCCCCAAGATTGGGTCTGTCAATTCTAACGCTGTGGTTTCATTTCGCTCTGAACAAGATTTGATCTGCAAATAAAAGCTTGCACAAAACTACGGGTGTCTAAAACAATCCACTTATGATCGTAAGTGGCTAAACAAAACATAAGTTGTAGCATCACCAGAAGTAACTCATACAACACTAATAATACCGCAAGAGACACATGTGCACACTTCTTCCCGACTATATTTAGATAATTATGAACATAGGTCGATTAAGATTAATTTTAAATAATTTTAAACAAAGGTAAAAAAAAAACTCTACCCTTTTTAAGAATTCAAGCAACTGATACATCGATTTGTAAATTTACTCTGGTAAAAGTACATATACTCTGGTACTGTAATTTATACTTGAAAAATAATAAAAAAATCAATTTTCCCCGATCCTACTTAAGGGGGGGGGGGGTGACCGGAAATATGGTCCCCTTGAAATTATAGACATATGTATGTGTGTTTTTGGCACTCGGAATCCAGAACTATTAACTCCAATGCGCCAAATGAGATATACTGAAGACTATTGGAAGAGTTTGCCAATTGTGAGTTTTAATAAGAGTTCGGTTGTAAAAAGGAAGAATGAAACTCATACGATTTAATTAATGAAATAGTTTTACTTTAAAAAAGAGAAGTCTGTGTGGACGGTCGAATCCCTTCCTTATCTTTATTATAAAGAAACAATATTCATAAAAAGCTTCTTTCTTTGATGGTTTTAAGGATATTTTATCAGAAGATAAAATTGAATAATCACTAATATTCTTTGTTAAAGCAATTAAAAGTGTTTCTTTATTTCCTTAGAATTGTTTTACTTTTGTTAAAAATGCAAAGCCTTTATTACTCTGTTTGTTTGTTTAATTCGGCCTCTCACTGTTGTTAAGGCAAATTGACCATTTAGACCTCTTAGCGCTATCTATGCTCTTCAGCATGTACTTTAGTTTTATTAGTGCGTCCGCTAGATCGCGCGGCAATGCACTTACACCGTTCACAGATATGTGAGTATTACCTAATCTTTTCTTTTAATATTAACGCAAATTTTTTTAATATCTCACTTCGCTCTCTACTTCCGTGGTGAACAAACCTATGTTATTGCCCCCTCATGCTTTCATTTTACTATTTTATTTTATTTTCTCTGGTGGCTTAAAGACATCAGATGCCAAATTGTTCTTTTTAAATTAGTGGTTTGTGATGGTTCAAGAAATCACAGGATTTTCAGATTTCTCAAACCAGACGATATTCCTTCCATTTGATGGAATTTTTAGAAAAAGGAGCTCTGAATACCTTTTTTTTAAACCAAATAAATGGCCGACCATCAGAGGAACGCTAAAAATCGTTTTAAGTGGATTTTTAAATTGTTTTTTTTTATTTGTTTAGCCATATATTTTTACCGGTTTACCTTAAAATTCACATTTTCTTTTGTTTTTTTTTGTTTTTTTTTCATTTTTAGTAAATACTTCTCTTATTGGCTGAGAAAAAATTATTCATCTTATTAGGCTTAAAAGCAAACTTTCGAACAGTTTTATTCGAAAAATATTTATACTTAGGCGCAAGTTAGTAATAATACTTAAAAGAATGTAGCTTAGAGGGTTGAGTGGTTCCATTCTTCATTTCCTGACAGTATTGGAGCCTGCCTTTGCGGGCTTATTCTTATTTCCCATTCTTCTCTTTTTAACTGTCTAAAGTCACATCAGTTTCCAACCATTATTTCTATACATTTTATTGAAACTGAAGGGTAAAATAATTTTACTTACGGAGCGCTATCTGCGTACACTATATCATATATTTTTGCTTGTTAAACGTGCCAGAAAAGCTGTGTCCAATGTGACAAATTGTCTCAAATGTAGAAATAATTATTTTTGAGTAAGCTCAAGGGTAAGTGAAAATTCCTGCTTGTCAAAATCCAGAGACGCATGTGGGGTCCAAAAATGTTTTTCAATGTCCATCCAATTGTAGGCGAATCTTCTTCATGACAACTCGCTCAATAACTAAAAGCCGGTTCGTATACCGTAAAAACTGTATCAATGAGGCAGTTTAAAGTCATGTAATTTAAAAAAAATTAAATCTCTTATCTTTAAATATAGTTTTGTTTATTCAAAAAATACCTGGTGAAGATAGTCATTATTAAATACTGAGGAGTAGTATTTAAACTTACTTTAACCCCCTAGTATTTAAACCCCCTAGGTTAGCACAGGGGATTCATTCGGGTCTCGCAATCCTGGCGCTGCGGGTTCGAATCCCGCCCAGGGCAATCTTTTATCTATAAATAATAGCTTATCCTGAGCCATGGGTGTTTAGAATTGGAGTGAAACCTGTAAACAGCCATTCCTTCCATGATCCTAAGTGGTTAAAAGGAAGCTAACACTTAATAAATAAATAAAGCAAGAAATTAGTAAAAATGTTAGTAGTAACAAAATAACCCGCAGTCATGGAAATGTGAACTTAGGGACAGGACGTCCTCTCTCATCTTCATGATAGCCCTGAAAATGGCTTACAATGTAAGCCGAAACGTTGCCAGATAATCCTTTATTAAAAAATACATTTTTTAAATTTGTGTTTTTTGGATCTACTTTGACCGAACCCCAACTAAAATCATCTTAGAATAATATATACGGTCAACAAACTCTCCTTTTGTAACAAAATAACGTTGGTAGAGTTTTGACCTGGAAATTCCGTTTTCGAGGATTGCAGCAAGTTCACTATTATTAATTATTTTTCTAGAAAATTCGAATTCTACTTACTCAGTTAAATACTTAGTCAAGGTCTTTGACGGTAGACTAACATGTATTGCAAGTGATACAAAACTTTGCACGTACTTAGATCAAAGTCCGGTTCTGTCCAGGTATAAAAGCCTCTGGACCTGGAGTCGCTCTCATTTTACTTTCAGCCCTGAAGAAGCCATCATAGGATGTGCGAAAGCTCGGCAAATAACACTAATTTGACACGGTCCAACCCGGAAGAAGTATTTATGAATATTACTGGGACTGTGGAAGTCCACGTGAACGGTTTAAAAATTGTTAAATTATGCCCTTTAACCTAGTTTTCGAAATTGTGATACTGGATATCTTTCGGAATTTTGAAAATATTTCTTATGCCTAGATCTAATATCTAATATTTGTGTTTGTTACTGAAGACTTTAATACTAATATTAATATTAGTATATTAGTATTAATAATCTTAGCAATGAATCATGTTTGAAAAATAATGCTTTATAAAAATTGAACGGGTTGTTCAAATTTAGTATTTACCAAGGTGAGAATGTTTTTATTTATTAAACGATATAAAATTATGTTCAAATGGAGAGTTTTTTTACCGTATTATTACGTAGATATTTTTGTCTACATAGATCCAAAAAAATAAATAATACAAATTTTACAAATACACATTTTTTAAATTTGTATTTTTTTTTTTGGATCTACCTTGACCTAACCCTAACATAAAACATCTAATATTATAAAATTATGCAGGAACAAATAAATATTTCCATGTAGCAGTAACTCCGTGGATCCTTACCCCCTCCCCCGCTGGAACCCCCATCACTTCTCAAGCCACCACTTCCAGTGACACCCTTCTACTAGTCGCTGGGTACATGGAAGGGTTGTACAATGAAATCCGCACGGCTAGAGCCATTGTGTCCACCAGAAGCGCTCTGGGGCAAGCTCCCTTAGATTGGATTAGCGGGGGGTGCAGAGCCGGAGGTGAAGTGGAGGGGGTAGATAAAAACCCCGTCTTCCCCCACCACATCTCATCTTGGGGAGTGTCCTCAGCTGTTAGCCTCTCTCCATTTGTACTAGCCGCTATTATAATTTCTTACATTCTCTTCCACATAGAAGAATTTGTCAGTTTTCTCAACTATTTTTAGAAGAATTGCCATTAATACCGAAAATCGGGGCGCCAGGCTAGCTCAGGGGATCCGTACGGGTCTCGCAATCCTGACGCCGCGGGTTCAAATCCCGCCCAGGTCAATCTTTTATTTATAATATAGAAGCCATGGGTGTTAAAAATAGGGTGGCAACCTGTAGATAGCCCCTTCCTCCATGACCCTAAGTGGTTGAATGGAAGGCTAACACGCAAAAAAAAAAAAAAAAATACCGAAAATCAATTTACAGTACATGACTATTGAATCTTATCGCAATTAATTTTAGTAAATGTAGTATTATCCCAAATTGAGAGTTTTTGACCGTGGAGATTATTAGAGGTGTTTTATTTGTTGGGGTTCGGTCAAGGTAGATCCAAAAAAAAAAAATTTTAAAATGGGTCATTTTAAGTAGTATTTTTTTGGATCTGCCTTGACCGACCCATACAAATAAAACACCTACTTATAACATTAACCGTTCATAAAGTATTTTATTTTAAATCTAATTTTAATCTTTAAAATACTGTAAGTTTGAAATAAATAACTGATTTTAGATTGTATGACTTTGAGTTAATCTAAGTTTATCACCTAAGTTCATGTAACTCGCTGACATTAACTTTTCTTTATTTCAAATTATTTAAACTAAGTATAACGAATGAACGAAAACTTATTTTGTCAATTCTAAAATATTCTTATTATCTCCTGTAGGATAATCGAATAACGAACTTTTTCAATTTTCCTGAACTGTTTGAAATTATTTTGTTACTATAAAAGGTGTTTTCTTCAGTTATCCTGAAAAATTACATTTTTAAAGTCACAAATTATACGCTCTTTCGGCCTCCAAGAGCTCTGTCTTAATAATGGTTTCGAAATTTCTGGCTATAGAAATGTTATTTTGTAAAAAAATTTATAATAAATCTGCAAATGTAATGCTTCAATTACAACTACATTATTAAATTCATCTAAAGTTTTTTTTTTTGTTTTGATCTTTTCATATTGGAGGTTTATTAACTGCAATGAATGCATAAAATGATTTAAGCCCCAGAAATCAAAACAAAAGCACCTATGTACTTGAAACTAACAGAGCAATAAAAGTGTCTTAAAAGTTATTGGACTCATTTGTTTTCCATTCAACTTTCATCAACAAATTGAACAAAAAACAAGTTCACATGTTGAAAATTTTTTAGCTTTAGAAAATTGCAAAAATATTTGGTTTTATAAACCAAATTATGATATTTATATGATTATTGCTTTTTAAAAAGTCAAAGAAAGATTGTTATATTTTACTAATTTCTAGTGCAAGGGAACAGAATAAAAAATCTAACTGTCCCAGCCAGGAGTCGAACCTGGATCTCCTGCTATCCGGGCCGGTGCACTTG
>KZ807957.1:192906-213710 GCA_000696205.2 Oncopeltus fasciatus
GAGTGGAATTTATTAAAACGGGTTGTGATAACTTCTTTTACAAACGGGATTTCAAGGTCATTGTGGAGTAAGGAGTTGGCAACGTAATAGGGTGCATCAACTATGATTCTTAGGGTTTTGGATTGGAAGGACTGTATTCTTTGGATGTTGGATGGTTTGGCAGTTCCCCACAGTTCGACTCCATAAGTCCAAATAGGTCTCAACAGTGTCTTGTAAAGAGTTAATTTGTTAGTCACAGTTAAAGTTGACTTGCGGTTTAGCAGCTTGTAAAGTTGTCCAAATCTCCTAAACTTCAAGAATATGAAAATTGTATTGAAGAGATTGGTTTAAAAATTATTCAACGTATTTATGAGTAAGCTAGTTTCAAATATATTATTGCTGTATTACATTGATGAAATAACGACGTATACGATTTAATTCGTAATTTACTATTATTTATATGTAAATGGTATTTGATAAAACAATGGAAATATGTTAGAATAACTCACTTTTTTTCCTGGCACTGTTAAAATGTTTTGAAGACTGAACAGTTAGATGACCTGTGGTTTTTGAGAAATTTTGGCTCCTTTACCCCATATTTGTAACTAACTACTGGTCTACTGTAGTTCCCACTCTATATGAATATAGTTCCTTCCATATTATTGGCCGGAAGACAGTGTGAGATATAAGTTCTTCTTGTTTAGCTGCTGATGCTGTCGCTGGACACAGGGTTCATGGCGAGACGAGGGAGTGCTCGTGGCGTCAGCGGTCTCAAGAGGATGGGTAACGCGCACATCGTCAGGAGGAATGACACATTGCACTTCGCCGGTGCGCTGGCCGTACCCTGGCTCCTGGTGAGTATACCTTCATCAGTCATGCGCCCATTTTTATCGCAATGGTGCCAACAAGATACAACACAACAAAATTAGATTTTTAAAATTTTGTTAATACATAAACGTTAAATAACAATAGTAGAACAAGAAGAGCAGCAACGAATCATACTCAGTAAAGCTGATTTAAAAAAAAAAAATTAATCCATATATTTGCAATTAATTAGCAATAATTTTCTTCAATTTTTGAATATTATTTAAAATATACTTATATAGAATACTTTTTATTATAATATTAGTAGAAATTTAGAATAAATTATCTAATTTAAAAATTTTTTCTATACGAGATATGATGGCCTCATCAAAGCCCTATTTTCAACTTTAAAATATAAAGAAACTGAATTTCGTTGTGATTAAGAAATTTTAATGAAATGAAAAATTTCGCCCTCAAAGTATAATAAAATCACTGTTCTAAAATTTTTTTTCAGGCTAAAATCGATTTCAAAATATCTAATTTAATTAAATTGTAAAGAAAAAAATTCTTTATAATAAACTTCAAATTGCGACATTTTGTATGTCTTTTATATTTAAAAGTTCTTATTCAAATTATGGAAACAATTTGTGTTATAATTTTAATTTGGGAAATACTTATTTGAGATACAGATTAAAAAGATATTGAACTAAGACCAAAATTGTAGATTTGAACTAATTTCTCAAAATCATAGGGAATTTAGGTTATCCCTTGTAGGGATGATAAGCAAGTAGGGAAGCGGATAGTCTAATTAGAAAAATGGTGAATGTGTAAGAGATAAAATATTTAATATCTTCAGTCTACAATATAATAATACATATTTAACAAATTGCAATTTTTCTAATGAGAGGTGAGATCTTGCATCAAACAGCTTTAAGCTTAGGTAAATAATCTAAAAGGTCATTTTCACTACTAATGAATATAGAACTATCATACACTCTATTATCCGTCTTCATTGGTTTCTGCAAACCATCTGCCATTTGCCAACAGAAGATGGTTTGCAGAAACCAATAAAGACGGGTAATAAAAGGTGTGATAGCTTGTAGCTTCCTAATCGTATACTCTTTTGAGGTATTTTCAGTATATCTTGTATGTGGCCTGACTGATCCTTTTTTAAAGGTATATATATAAATTTAAAAAAGGCCTAGATAATGGGCGAAATCAAGAGAAGGAGGGGAAGTCTTATTTAGTAAAACAGGAGGACAAGCTCCACGGCGTAGAAAAAAATCTGTGTATACAAATGTACTTATTTAAATTTAATACGCTATCGTTTGGACCTATCTGGTGGGGGTTTTGAGGTGTATCTGCAATTTCGCTATAAAAGGATTTGAATCTTAAGAAAGACTTGCATTGTCGTCTGCAAGAAAAGGCAGGAGTGAAGAGAGCCACCGCGTCGTGAGCAGTGCACAAGGAATGGAGGATTGGCCCGAAAACACTTCCCTGCAGTACTCAGGGAGGAGAGAGGCGTGCACACCTCAACAAGAAAGAAGGAACACTGGTTGAAGTAGTGGTTTTGAGGAAAGAAAAGCTGACCAGATGATCTCACTCAGCGACGCATCCTGGAGGCTGCAAAATACTGCTATTTTTGCTGGAAAATTATCAAGGCTAATCTGAACTACAGCTTTAAACCTTTGTTGAGGGGCGCCAGGCTAGCTCAGGGGATCCGTACGGGTCTCGCAATCCTGACGCCGCGGATTCAAGTCCCGCCCAGGTCAATCCTTTATTTATAAATAGAAGCTTGTCCTGAGCCATGGGTGTTTAAAATGGGGTGGCAACCTGTAGATAGCCCCTCCTTCCAATGACCCTAAGTGGTTGCAAGGGAGGCTAACACAGCAAAAAGAAAAAAAAAAAAAATGATTGTCTTGAAGGATTAGAACCCACTGTAAGCTTGGAATGGAAGGAGTCTGATCCGAAAGAGACAAGGACAATTAAGACTGGAGGTTTGTTAAAAATTATTTTAATAGTGGATGCGTTCAAGGGGGTGTTTACAACGATTCAGAGGGATGATTGTGCTTTACATAAAGATTCTTTTAAAGACATGCCTTCACATCTTAGCATATCGGCTACGTATTCATTATTGTCATATGGTGAACCTTTCTTTTCGTGCTTAGTTTAATGTCGACCATGTGTTGTGGGTAATAAAGTGTTACTCTTAGAGCGATAATTCTCCCAGTTAGATTGTGGAGAATCGATTACTGTCTCGTTTGATAGGAACGAACCCCTACCCAACGGTGATCCCAAAGAGGTTGTACAAAGGACGGCTCTTCTAATTAAAGAGAGCTAGATTTATACATTACTGANTTAATAAAGTTTTATTAATATTTATTATTTTAATGATCCTTTTAAGATAAATCTTTTCAAACAAATTTTTTTGAAGTTCGAAAAAATACATACTATTTTTCGGTCAATTAAAATTTTAATTTAAAAAAAACCCAATGATTTGGGAAACTCTAGAGCACACCCGACATATTTCCCGGTTTTTCTAAAGTCGAAGAACCTGATTTGAAGAGGGCAAACATCCTGAAAGTTTGTAGCAGGGGGGTCTTGGCGAGTAGAGGTGAGCTAACTCAATTTCACAGTGGCCAAATATTGGCCCTTACCCAAGTCAGACTCTTGGCCTCAGTCTTCAGCCGTGATGCGCTAGGGGTCTCGGACTCCCGGACATTCCTATTCAGCTGCAAACAATCATCAAGGATAAAAGTGATCGAAAATGGAGAAAGGTAATAAGTGACCTTAGTCCAGTCCCGAGGATAAGGAAGAGAAAGTCAAATTAACCAATCCTTCATGGTTAATAAATGAGAATTTTAACATTATTTTCTTAGTGGAGGTTTGTATTATAAAAAATAAGCCTAAACTGAGCAGATTTTTCATGTTTCATAAAAGTTTGTATGGCCTTGTTCTTACACCCAACTATATATCCACTCATCTATCCATCCAGGCATCTATCTATCCATGCATCTATCAATCCATGCACCTATCTATCCATGCATCTATATATCCATGCATCTATCCATCCATGCATCTATCTATCTATGCATCTATCTCATCCCATTCATAGAGAAATATTTAAATGGATCAATCTTGTTTATCCTGTTCTCAATATCCTCTCCATTCGAAATTAATTTAACGATATCCGTAGAGAAAGACATTTAAAAGGAAATCACGGTTGGTACTTGTGTTGCAATAATGAAAAAAAAACAACTTATAAATATATCCATTTTAAAATAATGTCTTAATTATTCGCGATAATCAAAATTATCAAATAAAAAAAAATTACAAAATAAAAGTAATAAAATACACGCACATTGAGCAGTATAAATTTATGGAGGTCACTGTACATTAACTGACAATAACATAAATTGTTGGTTGTATCAAAAACTAAAATATTATCAGAAGTCTCAAAAAATATTCCAACATAGCTTTTAAAAATAATAAAGTATCCCACTTTAATTTTAGAATGTATAATCCAAAATATGTTTATTAAACTTTATTAAATTATTATTTCTTAATAAGTCCTTTTGTAATATAGCATGGAAGGAATTATAATTTGCATCCATGATAGAAAATTATATATTTATAGTATTCAATCATAATCAAATTGATCACCTGAAAGTATTCGACAATATATACTTCAATCATTTGGGAATAATACACTTGTAGTATTCATGAAAAGTTTTTTTATTTCTTTTCCTTATTTAAAGGCATGGCAACCACTGAGGGTCATTATTGCTTCAAATACTCTATCATCGTTGTAGATTTTAATGTTATGTAAGATAGATATATTTTCAAATTTTTATAATTCATTTTATTATAGTTATATTGTTGATACAAAAAAAAATCATTATTAGGACAAGAGCTCTTTGAAATTTTAATATTTTTTTTTCTTTTTTTATTATTATTCTACTGCAAATACTTTTTATCGTCAGTCTTAAGTATACTATGATATCATTACACAATTTTTTTTTCTTGAAAAGTTTAAAGTACATGATACATTCCTGCCTTCTTTGATAGTGTTGAAGCAAGTTTTCCGTTGTTGCCTGTTGTTCAGTAGGAAAAGTCTTTGAAAACCTCCGACAGAGAGAGAGTGAGGCGTCATTCGTGCTGTACCTCCTCGTTCCAGCGCTATCTCTGGAGTTCTGGAGTTTGACACTTTCGCTCTGTGACACTCCTCGGGGGGCGGAACAGATCTCCCACTCTTCCGGGAGTTCGAAGGTCGCCTCCAGTCTCTTCGATATCCCCTCGAGCACTCTTATAAAAATCGAAGAAAATTTTGGAACCTCCCCTCTCCCCCTTTTTACCCAAAACTTAATGTAGCAGAGGTATATGATCGAAGCTGAAGGAACACATATGTGTTATGCTGCCCTGGGGATATGAGAGTTTATATTTAATTTTATCACTAAAGTTGGAAAAGAAACTGAGGTAAAATATATGGTCGTAAAGGCTAAATCTAAACTGTTTGGGAGGGAAGCTTTCTACATTATAATTAAATTTTTAAATATAATTTGTGTTATCTTAAGAATAATAATAAAAAATATATTATTAAGATTATTCAATTTGATCTTTTTTCAGGTTAATTAATAACTCAATTTGGTTATTTTTTTTCTTAATAAGATATTTTTAAAACACTGGAAGTTACACTCTTAAGTAGTTGTTCTTCTTCTTCTTTGTCGTTTGGGCCTACTGAGGACCACGAGGCTCGTATCCACTCTTCGGAAAAGCTTTTTCCTTCCTCTTCCTCCAGTACTTCTTCATTTCCTGGTTGTGAGCCAGCTTTCTCTCCTCCGTCCACCTGGTCTCTGTTTTCTTCTTGCTAGTAAGGGGTATTGGGAATACACCCTGTTGGATTGCTTGCCGGAACTGTGATCGTTCTTGTACAGTGGCCAGAGGGATTTCTAGTTGTTCTAGATCTGTCTTTACCAAGGCAATCCATTTGTCTTTGGAGGCTTTCCCTCTACCTGCCACTGTGAAGATTCTATTGGTAAGTCTCGGGTTTCATGCGGGCCAAGTGTCCGTAGAAGGTCAGACGCCTTACACATGTAATTATGTCCTCCTGGTGTCTGTACAGTTCATCATTGTGCAGGATTCTATAAGTGCCTCCCTCTTCTCTTACAGGTCCTAGTATCCTCCTCAGGATCTTCCTCTCCTTGATCTCCAGCCTCCTGAGTAGGCCCTTCCTAGCCATTACAAGACACTCTGAGGAGTACAAAACAGAGAGTTTTACTACGGACTTGTAGTGCCTGAGTTTTAGGTTTTCGGAGAGGCATTTGGATGAGTAGATGCTTCTGCAGGAGTGATAAGCCCTTCCAAACTTGGTACATCTGGTGTCTACCTATAGCTAGGTTCTCACTCTGGTTTACAGAGTTCCACTCTCCTAGGTACTTCGCTGCAGAAACTTTCCTTATGGTCGTGTCTTCTAGTGGAATTGTGGAGGGGGATTACTTAATGTTGGTCATGAATTCTGTCTTCTGGAAGTTGATCTTCAATCCGGTTTTAACTGTTATACTGTAGAGACTATGTAAGTTGTGGGCAGCTTCCTCCATATCATTCGCTAGTAAGATGAGGTCGTCGACAAATACTGAGGTTGTTTTTCTTGTACCCAAGTTTCAGTCCAGATCCTGGTGGTAGCGCTGCCGTCCATTCCCGGATAATCTTCTCTAGGACACAGTTGAAAAGAATGCAGGAGAAGCCATCACCCTGTCTCACTCCAGTTTTTATGGGGAAGCTCTCGGATACCTCACCTCTAAACTTGACCCTAGACGTGGTGTACTTCAGGGTGGCCTAGACTAGTCTGAGGGTCTTCTCATCCAGACTAAATTCTCGCAGTGTGGAGAAAAGTGTTTTTCTATCCACAGAGTCATATGCCTTCTGGAAATCCACTAGAACAAATACCCAGGAATGTCCACCTCGGCTCTTATAGGTGAGAATTGTCTTAAGATTTTGAATCTGTTCTGGGCAGGATCTGTTGATGCGGAAGCCAGCTTGATATTCCTCCAATTGTGGCTCTAGCTGGGTGGTGACCCTAGTTAACAGGGCTACAGAGAGGATCTTGTAGGTAATCTGTAATAAGGATATACCTCTGTAATTGTTGAGATCTGTCTTACTTCCCTTCTTATGTAATGGATGAACTACTGCAGCCGTCCATCCTTCTGATAAGGTCGCTGTTGCCCATATGTACTTTATGATCTGATGGAGGCTTTGCAAGGACTGTTTATCTGCGTGTTTCCACATCTCTGCTACTATGCCATCTTCGCCTGCGGTTTTTTTATTTTTGAGGCCCTTGATGATAGCTTCTATTTCTTTCCTGGTGGGTGGTTGAGAATCAGGTAAGTAGTTGTTCTCTTAATATACGTTTTCCGTAAAATTTTAATAAAATCTTAACGATAAAAATTGCATTTTAGACTTATTATTTACTTATATTTTTTCTATTTCTAATGGCAATAAAGATGTTGGCAATTTTTCAATTTGATCTATTAGTGAATGTCGCTAGAAATGACTTAATGTCTCTCCTCGTCACCCATGACTCATTTCACCCAATAAAAAGCGCATTCGAAGTTCTAAAAGAATGCTTAATATAAGATATAGTTTCTTTATTTTTTTTATTTTAGTCACAAAAGGGCATACAGAGGAAATATCTTATCTTTTTGCATCATGAGTTTATATATATATAATGATTTCTTGTTTACAATTTTCATCTTTAATATGAAATGCTGAAAGAGGCCACTTTTGATTTGAAATAAATACATTAAGAGGGCATATTTCCTAAATAAGAAGTTCAGTATTTATTAAATTTTTTATCATTTTTTTTTTAAATCTGTATTGTGATATATCGAAAATCAAATTTCAAATTTTTCTAATAGGATATTAATAATATTTTATTGATTGAAGTTTATGCTACAAAGGGGTTAAGGTATAAAAAATAAGACAATAAAGAGAATAATTAAGAAAATTTTAATGTGTGAGATTGCGCGAAGATAAAAATAATCAAAATATGAGGAATTACAAAATTATGATATTCCTACGTCATACTGATAGGATTTTAATGATTACTTAAAAAAAAATATAAAACTAAGAGATTTATGATAGAATTTAGAAAAAAAGTAAATGACTACATATTTAGTTGTAGTGATTGAGAATGGAAAAAAAAAAATTGATACGGAAGAGAATTACACTTGAAATATCTAATGAGGGAGGTTTCATTAGGTTAAAAGTAAATATCAGACACTATAATATTGAATATCTACTGCTAAAATATTGCTCACGTTTTACACTGTTATTATGTACATTTAGGGTGAGATAAAGAAGAGACGAAACTAAGTTTTCTGAATTTAAGCACTATTAAAATATTTTCTCAAACCTGGGGAAAAAATTTTTTTTGTTTCTTCTTAGTTTTGCATAAGGGTATCAATTCAAGTGTCTTTTTTAAACACGTATAGACTTTCTTAATTTTTAAAGATTTCATTATTTTAAAATTACGGACTGAGTAAAAACAAAAAAAATTTTTTCCCCAGNATACTGTCTTCAGATATATATATATACACGTAATTTTATTTTATATTTTTTTAACTGACAATACTTTTGGCATATCAAATGTAGAATCGGTTAAGATCTTTTGAAATTTTTTCACATGGTACCTTTGTACTTTGTCTTGGTCCTAACGTATGCTGATTAATTTCTCTATTGAAAATTTACTAAAAGGTTAAGATGGATAGTTGTGAAATTTTTTTCATGACCTATTTTTTTTCATGTAGGCCTTGAGTGTGAACTTTTATGTTGTGAAATTTTTCGTTAATGAAATTATAAATTTACCGACTCTTCCTTAACGAGCCAAGCCAATGAATTAAGAGCCAGAGAGACTTTTTCTCCAGAGATAGGGGGAGTTAAGTTTGAGGGCAGACAGAAAACATAGAGGTTAGAGCACTATGAAAATGTAATATCTCTTTGTAAGGGGCTGAGGGGTGGGGGCGGCGTCCGGCACCGCTCCCCATGATAATAATTCCCCCACGAAACACGTTATCATCTCTCGCGAAACCTGCCTCGAATGCTAATGTCTCCACTCAGAGAGCATTTCATGAATTCCCACGTGGTTCTGGCCGGACTCCGACATATGTTTTGAAAAGGGCGGGAAAGACACACACGTGGCCCTTATCTTTGAATACATAATTCATCTACCACAAGCTTTTATTATGTATTGTTTACTTGCAGCCTTCCGCAGCCTTGCACTAGCACAATGAGTTTTTTTAATACTACAGACTAATTCAAGAAGACATATTGGGGGAAAACTACAAGCAATAAATAAATTTACCATGCAGAAGTTGTTTAACTTAGCAGATTTCTCAAGCAAACGATAACTTTTTTTTTTTCTTTTTTTTTACCGCTGCCTCTTTATTAGTAATATTTTTGAAGTACAATATTACTAATAAAGAGGCAGTAGTAAAAAAAAAAAGTTATCGTTTGCTTGAGAAATCTGCTAAGTTAAACAATTTACATAACTATTTTAAAAAATTGCTTTAACATGTTGATAATCGTTTTGGCAAGCTGGGAATGTAATGTTTCTAAGAATGATTTGTGAATACCTCTTAGGGTTATCCATCCTAAAAGTAAAATTATGTGAAACTCTAAAACATTTCATTTATCTGAATTAAGTTTTCTTGCTATAAACGAAATATAATGGTCAATACATTGAAAAACCTTTTTTTAACTCACACTTAATCGATTTGGCTATATTACTAACTACATCTTCCAATTTACATTTCAAAGCGATAAGCCAAATTTCATTTCTCGAGAAAAAAAAACTAATTATAGCTTCTAAGGCCAAAATTAGTAATAATAATAATATTGTGGCGAAAATTAAGAAGTTACATTTTAGGTGAACCCCCACTGTTATATTTTCAATATTTTTTTTACAACTCCTGAATTATGTCTTTCGTTTGTTTGTTTACTAAGATTTGTTTATCAGTGTTGAGTTCTTATTGGTTTTATTTTGGCCAATGCAAGCCAAGGCAATTTTCAGATATATATATACATAAGGTCATACTACCATTCGGGAGGGTCAACAAAAAAGCGCTATGCCTTTTTATTTCTTTCAATTCTAAGTAAATGGAAAGATAAGGAATACTTAAATGGAGAATGTTTGACCATTAAATGTAGAGATTATTATTAAATCTTATTTTGTTGGGGTTCGGTTAAGATAGATTCATTTAAATTTTCTCTCAAAGTTTAGGCTTACATTTCAAGCCATATTCAGGGGTATCATGTTGGCGAAAGGGGATGTTGTGTCACCAGGATCTCATATTCATGGCAGATGATTAATAGATATTCATTATTTGAATTATATTTTTTTGAATCTACCTTGACGAAGCCCCAACAAAATAACATCTACTGATAAGGAATTCCTTAAAAAAGCTGTATCAGCGCAATAACTCAGATCTGAGAAGGTCATTCTTATGTACCAGGTTAATTCAGTGTTCGCTTTCTACCTAATTTACTTAGGTAGTATTCGGAACATATGCGGGCACTTAAGTACACTTCAAACCAGATTTATTGAAAATAATTTACATTACAACAAAGAAAGTCTAATTTATTATTATTTCAATCTTATATATAAGAACTTAAAGTCATTTATGCTACTACTGAATACACTGGGGAACAATTTAAAACTCAATTTCTGTTGAGTTAAATTTTTTAAGTTTTTTTCTATAGAATTAGGCATGTTGGTTTCAAAACTTTTTTTTTTTTTTTTTTTTTTTTTTTTATCACGCCACGTTCGGTTTCTATATGGGCGGGCATGTTGATCTAGACCTGCCTGTTTAGTTACGCCTGTTATACTGTGGTGAAACGTTGTGTGTCGGTAAGCAGTATTTAGTATTTCGTTAAGGAAGTGTAGGGAGTTTAAACTGAAACGTTTCCTTGTGGCTACCACTGCTCCTACACGTCGAAAGTGCGAAAACAGCTCCGATTCGTTTTGTTATATATGAGGCAGTTTTACCATTCCCAGTCAAAGGACAAACATTCGTACATTTGTCAGACAAGCATATTTTGCCTATTTTAAAGTGAAACTTGGTGATCAAGATAAAGCATGGGTACCTCATAAAGTGTGTTGAGGGTTTATGTGTGTGGACCAAGGGAACAAGTACTACGCTTCCATTTGGTATACCTGTGATTTGGTGCGAGCCCAAAGATCATTCAAGTGATTGTTACTTTTGTATAGTGAAAACATCGGGATATAACAAGAAAAACAAATGTAAAATAGAGTATCCTAGTTTACCGTCAGCTATACGCCCAGTACCGCATTCAGCCGAAGTCCCCGTGCCAGTTTTCAATGAATTTCCCTCTTTGGAAGAACTGGAATACGGATATGGCATTCAAAAACATTGTTAAAGACTTTCTTGGAAATACAAGAGCATTGAATTACTCCAAAATTGTCCAGCAACTCTTGGAAAGCTTCCAAAAGCTAGGTTGTAACATGAGCATTAAATTGCATTTTTTACACAGCCACCTTGCTAATTTCCTGGACAATCTTCGTGTTGTGACTGATGAGCAGGGAGAGCGGTTCCATCAAGATTTGAGGGTCATGGAAGCAAGGTATCAAGGTAGATGGGTCATACATATGATGGCTGACTATTGTTGGAGCATCAAGCGCGAATGTACACAAACTAAACACTCCAGAAAAAGCTACAAAAGCAAATTTTTAAGTACTGTTCATTAATTAAACAATTTTATATGTATGAACTCGATTTAATTTACATTAAATATTTTGTAAACTGTATATTTGGTATGTTTTTAATTTATGTTCTTTTTAATGCATGATTTTTATGATTTCTGAGGATATCCTGTAGTTTAAAAGGTTGACGTGATAGACAAAATCTGAGGTTATTCTCATATTCAGACGTCAAGAATTAGTGAAAAAACAGTGTCAGATCTAACTGAACAAAAAATGTGTACTCTAGTTACATCAACTGACAGACGCTCCAGTTGATAATTTCGTAGTTTATTCATATAAAACACGTTCCACATACTGTATTGCATGCAATATATATTCATATTTTATTTATGAAAATCATAATAATTAGTTATGATCGACATAACATACTTGAGAGAAGACCGAAACTTAGTATCTCCAGATGTCAGTCGCCTCAGACGGTGGCCAAGTCCTCCCTGTCGTTAGTGTATCCTGGATGAGTTTCCTGCGGGAGTTGAAGATCGGGCGCTGCAAACTTTGTGGTGACAAATTGCCACAGGTCTTCTGTTACCTTCTAAATCTGCGTAAATAACCTCGCAGTACCGCTCAGGCCTACTCAGGGACTCGAGCCTGAGTACGATCTAGCTTCATCAAGGTTGTTTTGCTGTGTGTGTTAGTTTTAAGTTTACGACCTAGAAGCTACTATTAGTTATTTTTCTTAATCATATTTGATAACGTCGCTTTTATAGAATTAAAAAGAAAAATGGAACCCATAGGTTCGAAGATTATTGTAATAGCCGAGTGGGAGTAAAAAAAAATTATTTTAATAGTTATTTTAAAGCAACTAAACCCAGTTTTTTTTTTTTTTTTTTTTTTTTTTTTTTTTTATATGTATGTATAATTTGATTTGTGAGTATCACATAGTTTATGCGATGTCTGCTTGGCATATTTTTTCGGTTAGCATTTAAAAGCAATTAGCCGAATCTCATTCAGAATATTTGATACATTTGGAAAGTACACATTCACACACGCATGCACATATCAGTAAGGAATGTCGGAAAATACAAACCAAAAATTTGACATGAGAAGAACCTAAATTAAATAATCGTTTGTAATTCGCTAAGAGGATAATTCTTTTTTAAACTTTACATATGTAATATTTAAATGATTAGAATTAAAATGATGTATTCTTTTTACTTTTTTTTTTTTTTTTTTTTTTTTTAAGATTCTCAACTAAGTATACTAGTTTCTTAGGACTGATTAGGATTGCGTTCACAATTAACCCATAATTATAGCGATAACGGCCATTTAGTACTTTAACTACTACGCACGACTACACTCATGCTTGATATGGGTTCACTCTAAAGATAGGAAAAAATAATCTCTCATAGAAACGTTCACAGCTGATTACCAATTACTGGTTAATACAAAATAATAATATTATATACTCAATTAAAAGCACTAACTGTGCACATAATATATCTAAAAAAGGAATACGAACAATAGTAATATTCAAATTAAATATATACATAAAGTTACTCTGAGTGAATGAAAACTGAAATTGCAATTGGGCCAAAAATGGGTTTTGGGAAGAAGGGGTGAAATACAACCCCTTAAAGTGGGTAAAATAAATTGTTTGAAGGCGACGAAAAAATTGTTTGGGAGGAGGATTTTGAAAGGAAATTGATGAGATTATCAATCTCTCTCTAGAATTAATCGATAAGGCAGCGGTCGTCAATTCTAAAACAAAGTCTTGTTTTATCGAGACGAGAAAGTTAGAAGAAATTATCGACTTATGATATTTTCAATGAAAAGCACTCGAAAAAACCGATGAAATAATTAATAGTTTCAATTTAGTATTACGTTGACCTTCATCAGGAACGAATCTGCTGAGTTCACTTATCTAACTTTTTATATCTAATTTCTCTTTCATTTTAATTTTCTTTTAGTTCATTTTTTTTCTTTCTTTCTATTTTGTTTTATTTTAATTTTATAATTACTATTAAGGTAATAGTTATTACTAATAATTATAATGGAGGGTCCTTTTGGGGCTCTTCAAGCCCTAAACGGAAAAAACAAAAAAATTTTNGAGCTCAAGGCAGAATATTAGTTCAGGTTTGCGAGAAAGTGTTTCAAAAACAATTTAGTTGATATAGTTAACTCTCTTGTATAGCACACTTTTGGAGGAGAACAGGGAGCTAAAACCAAAAAGATAATGGAGGAGAATAAGAACCTACCTTCAGTAAGACGAAGCCTACGTGAACAAATAAAACATCAATCAATGAAGTAGTAAAACGGCGACATCAAAGAGCAGTGAGAGTATAAGGTTGACCTTCATAAGGAACGGATCGGCTGAGTACACTTATCTAACTTTTTATATCTCATTTCTCTTTAATTTTAATTTTCTTTTAGTTTATTTTTTTATTTCTTACTATTTCGTTTTATTTTAATTTTTTAATTACTGTTAAGGTAATAGTTATTACTAATAATTATAATGGAGGGTCCCTTTTGGGGCTCTTCAAGCCCTAAACGGAAAAAACAAAAAATTTTGAAAATAAAAATATTAACATCTTACCTGAACATAATCATAAGTATGTTGAACAAAAAATTAAATATGTTATTTTCAAGAAATTAGAAGAGGGAGACCTTAAAAACGTCTCACCTTTTATTATAAATAAGGCTATAACGGAATGTGAAGCATATTTTAAAAAACTTAGAGATGGGAGTATTTTGATTGAATGTCATGACACTCAGCCATCATAATTTTTAAATTTAAAATATTTTTTTGATATCCCAGTAACATCTGAACCACATCAAAGATTAAACAGTATTAAAGGGATAATATGGAGTTGCAGTCAAAAAATGTTATAGAAGTCATACAAATAATTAATAAGACAAAAGGCCCTACTCCTAGATTTATTCTCACATTTTGAATAAAGCGCCTTTTTGTTTCCGAATTTTTAAGTGAAGTCTGTCCACAGGTGGAGTATCGTGATTACCGTGCTGCTGTCCTCGGCCTGGGGCCTGTCGGTCACCTTGACGTCACTGTTACCCCTGTCAATGTCGGTCTCAGAGTGAGGCTGGACTTCGATAAGAGGAAGATCTTCCTGGACAGCTTCAAAATCACCACGCTGGGGTAAGTGTAGCAGGATAAGCACGGAAACATAAGTATAGAAAATCAGCACTCCCAGTCTGTGAGAAGATGACATTATCATCAGATGGTAAAGAGATATCACTCCCAGTCTGTGAAAAGATGATACTATCTTCAGGTGGTAGACAGATATCACTCCCAGTCTGTGAGAAGATGATACTGTCTTCAGATGGTAGACAGATATCACTCCCGGTCTGTGAGAAGATGATACTATCTTCAGATGGTAGACAGATATCACTCCCAGTCTGTGAGAAGATGATACTGTCTTCAGATGGTAGACAGATATCACTCCCAGTCTGTGAGAAGATGATACTATCTTCAGATGGTAGACAGATATCACTCCCAGTCTGTGAGAAGATGATACTATCTTCAGATGGTAGACAGATATCACTCCCAGTCTGTGAGAAGATGATACTATCTTCAGATGGTAGACAGATATCACTCCCAGTCTGTGAGAAGATGATACTATCTTCAGATGGTAGACAGATATCACTCCCAGTCTGTGAGAAGATGATACTATCTTCAGATGGTAGACAGATATCACTCCCAGTCTGTGAGAAGATGATACTATCTTCAGATGGTAGACAGATATCACTCCCAGTCTGTGAGAAGATGATACTATCTTCAGATGGTAGACAGATATCACTCCCAGTCTGTGAGAAGATGATACTATCTTCAGATGGTAGACAGATATCACTCCCAGTCTGTGAGAAGATGATACTATCTTCAGATGGTAGACAGATATCACTCCCAGTCTGTGAGAAGATGATACTATCTTCAGATGGTAGACAGATATCACTCCCAGTCTGTGAGAAGATGATACTATCTTCAGATGGTAGACAGATATCACTCCCAGTCTGTGAGAAGATGATACTATCTTCAGATGGTAGACAGATATCACTCCCAGTCTGTGAGAAGATGATACTGTCTTCAGATGGTAGACAGATATCACTCCCAGTCTGTGAGAAGATGACTTTATTATCAAATGGTGCATGTGCAGCTTCTGACCTGCCAGTTATTACGGATATGCTATTTATTTTAGTCTATATATACACGCCTACTGAAAAACATTTTTATTGTTAAACGAGATTTTTTAAATATGTATTTTTTCTTGGATCTACCTTGACCGAACCCCAACGAGAAACATCTAAATATAATAACTACGGTAAATAAATAAAACTCTACATTTAATCCAATGAATAATGATAGCTTTAAATTAGCCGTAGTCGAAAAATAAGTGTAGAATATTTGTCGAGGTAGGATTTAGCCTCAAGCTACTGACTGGCTTGTGGAACCAAAGACTTGAGATATGGAGAAAATTCCTTCAACTTAATTAATTAATTACACCCAAAGACCTGAGCCAATTTAAAATGGATACAAATTCGGATTGCCTGCTGTGGGAGAGCGATCTCATATACACCACATATGAGATGCATTTATGTTATATTTGTTTGATGACTTTTGAATATGTATAACCTTTCGTGTGACGTCATTTTAATATCACAAAGTGTATAACAGAAGATCAGAGAGTCTTCTTCGGTAATTATCCAATTATCTATTTAAGAAAACCAAAAGAAAAAAAACAACAGTATTTACAGATTAAAATTGTAATTTGAAAATTAATTTTTTTTTTATACTTAGATTAAAATATTTTAAATCCTATTTCTGGTGTAGCTTTTTTCTGTTTTGAATTAAATAAATGGTTATTTTAATTTAATGTTTGGTTAAAATTTTTTCCTAATTCAGGATTTTTTATTCGTCGCTATTTTATCACCTTTTTGTGGAAAATAACTTATATAAAATATATGTGATTATTACAAAGAATTGTCTGCTCTCCCTCCACAAACCGAGGCCGTTACATGAGTAATTATGAAAAAAAAAAATATCCTTTTTAAGCTGTGTTCTCACTTGGAAGGACCAAGTTTTTTTTTTCATTATTACTTATTTATAACACAACTAAAAAATAATTTTCAAAATTCACAGAGTAGCTGCTCTTGTTAAAGCTCTTAGGTCTCACAAAAAGACAGATTAAGTTTCTATAGAAAGTATCATATATGTGGTTGTTTAAAAGCCTGTTTTAAAGAAGATTATTTCTTTGAGCAGGAAGACTGTCCTGAAGGTGTCTGGAATGGGTAGATTAGCTGGAAGAATACTCACTGATCTGACGAATAGTTTCCATGGACTAGTGCGTAAGGTCATCGCTAAGGTCGTTGAAGAGAGAATCACATCCCAAACCAGAGCGACCCTGGAGAAAAACACCCTTGATCAGATCCTACAAGGAGAAATGCAATACTAGATATGGAAGAGGCAGCTAGAATTTCAGTGACTCTTTAACATGCCAACTTTCTTATTTATTGATAGTATAAGTAATTATTTTAAAATATATGCCAACATACCCTTTTATGTACTGTAGCATTATGGATTAAAAGCAAACCTAAACTCAAGACCAGGTAATATTGAATCGGTTTTCTATCTTTAAAATACAATAAAGTCTTAACTTCCAATATTTGAAATATTATGGAAGATATTTTATTATAAATATATGAATTACTTGAAAACCAAACCATTTCCAAATTAGTGTGAGGTTTTAATGTGGAATTCAAATATGTCTATGTCATATACGATTAATACTGTGAGTATTAAAGCATCTGTTGGGATATCGTTTGTTTGTATTATGTAAAGTAATGGAGTCAATATTGAAACTTCAGAGCCGACCATGGGCATTCTGTAAGTCGGATAGATTTGATCATATTCTAACGGGAAAAATATGTCCTTTTAAGAATAATCTGATAAAGGAATAGAATTTTTTTAGTTAGTACAAAATTCCAGGATGCCAGAACGTTCGATATGTTCTGGCATCCTGGAATTGAGATGCACCCAAGAATACGAGAAGAGCTTTCGCTCACGATGTGTGGGTATGTGGCGTTGTGACTCTAGGAAGTAAGAGTTGGGTTGTTTAGTGGAGCCATCAAAAAACCAAATTGATGATAAGTAATAATGTACTCAGTGAGACGTAGAAAAACATGTATGTAAACAATTTTTCAAACAACTTGGAAAGTAAAGCAAGAAGGCTGGTAGGTCTGTAAGAAGAGCATTTATGTTCATGTTATCATTATTATAAGTGAATGTTTCCAAAAACTGGCACGTGTGATGTTTTGAAAATTAAGTACCGATAATCTCGCTAGGAACAGTACTCCAATAAGAGTTATTTCTTTTTGGAGTATCGCTTTCGTCACGGGGTCTATCCTGGAGCTTTTCTAGAACGTAGGTGTGAAATGGATGACATCGGAAGTGGTATATTTGGGAAATTCAACGCATATGTGTCTTGTTCATAATTATACTCGGGGTGAAGACACTTTATAAATAATCCGTAAGGACTGATATTTCTTCGTCAGAAACAGCCCACTGACCTTTCTTACCACGAATAGGAATGGGATTATTTGAGAGTTTTAAAAAGAAATTTTGTCACTCACCAGACTACCTACTACTATCTGTGAGGTTAGAAACATATGTTAAGCAGGATTTCAGTACATTGTTTAGTCTGCGGTATACTATAATCTCAGGGTAATAACGACCGCTGCGGAATCACTCTTGAAACAGCCCAAGCCGCCTTCTGAACGGCCTCAGTGAAAAATCTATTTAAAAAAAAATGAAAAAAAAATATAAATAAGCTTTGGGAAAAATTAACTTTAATATGATACAAAAAAAAACACTGAAAAACCAGAAATATTTTAATAAAAGGAAAGAGACAATTTTAAAGATTAAACGAGATTGTTGAGCTGACTAGCTATTAAACACCAAAGAAGTTGAAATCAAAGATAAAATTCCCATTTACACCAGCCATATAGGAGCAATTCAGGAAAAAATTCACTGTTTTTGGTTAAAGAAGTGACTATTTAACAAGTGATAGTACAAGACTGGATATATCAAAATTTAATTTGAATTGAAACATGACAGTTATACATAACTGTAAGATCCCGTAGGGTAATATAATTTTTTTCATAAAAAAAAAATGATTATAGACCACGAAAATTGTAAATACATAACAAAATATCTTAAGAAAAAGGTCCAACATATAGGGGCCAAGTAGTTTAAGCATATTACCCTTGTTTCATTAAAAATTAATATAAATAAAAGTAAATGTGGAAATTCAATTTAAAAGCAGGAGAAAGCAGAGAGCCTATAAAGTTTGGTCATTAGTTTGCTCTAATTAGGGCGGGAAGGGACCAGCACGTGTCCATCCCAGTTACATTCATACATTTTTTTCTTATTATTACCAAGTGGAGGCGGGAGTTCCACAAGGTAGTGTGCTCGGGCCCATCCTTTACACTCTGACCTTTCCATGCATCCCAATCCTTTAGCCCAAACTATCATACCTTCTATTATCCGTCTTCATTAGTTTCTGCAAACCATCTTCTGTTGTCTTTAGCCCAAACTCTATCCAGTATTACCCATCCCAATAACCTACCACACCGTCTAAATAGGAAATGGCCGTGTGACCTCCTAATTGCAAAAACAAAATAATAATATTATGAAAACACAAACCTGTAAATGTTGTAGAGATTTAGGAGTTCTGCCACTGGGCAGCTCCTCCATCAACATTAGCGAAGTGTACGCTAATTAAAATATTAATTTATTAATACAACTATTGTACCAGCCCATTACATGGTGCACATAAAGTGCAGAATGTAATAACTAATAAAGTTCTTATTAATAAAAATATTCATTTTTTGTAAAAATGTTATAAAAATAAGCACTATAAAATTTTATTTAACCCATACTATGATCTGATTTTTTCCATATTTCTGATTAAAAAAAATATGTGTTGTAATTTTCAGTCTACCTCTAAATCCTCCTCTTTCCCTCTTACGATTTTAACCAAAATTTAATTTCTTCAAGATTACAAAATGGCTAAATACTAATTTTAGTTCAATATTTTTAAAAATGAGGGCCCCTGACCAACAATCTATATTACATTCTTTAATATATTTCTTCACATGCATTTTATTTAAAGTTTTGAGAATATATATAACATGAAATTACATTTAACACCTATTTTGATCTATAATTTTTTTTTATTAAAATAAGCTGTGTTCTCACTTGGANAAAATTGTATATAAAAATATAAAACTCCCCAGTTAATAAAAGGAATTGTGGTTATTTGGTAAACCAAACTTTGCGAACAATCTTTTATAGTTGTGAACAATTTTATTTAAAATTATACTACTATATCTTTAGGTCTAGGTTGATTTTTTGCTTTTAATAAAATGTTTTATAACTATAATTCAAGTTTTTTTTTTCAATATTGGAATGGCTGAGATTATGGTTGTTTTAATATTTGTTTAGATTTTTCAAAATGGCTTCTAGGTAAACTACTTCTGTCACATACTATTTGTGAACCTTCACTCCCCAAGGTCTCTACAAAAGTGAGGCCCTATGCTCAAAACTGAATATTTAGGAATGATGGTCATATCAACACTCCTCCTTGGGGCTCTGCTTGAAAAGAGTTCAATTCAAACTTAATATGTATTTTTTCTTCTTGTCTTTCTTTCTTCTTCTTTTTTTTTTTCTCTTGTAACTCTACAATGTGTATCTGATACTTAAATAATTGTTAGGGAAAATTCTGTCAGTCTGGAATTCATATAAACTCATAAGGCTTAGAGCTGAGTTATAGTAGAAATTATTTTTTAGGGAAAAGATACCATAGTTTAGAGTTAACTAATATAATTTGCAACTTATATTTAAGTACTGTATTTAAGTAGTACTGAGTAAATATTTGATACCTCCTTTTATTCAAATTGAAAGAGAAATTGATGATTGATGAGTCCACAGGTCCCTTTAGTGCTAAAACTTATAACCAGTAAAATTATTTTCCTGTAGATATAAAAAAGGAATCGTATTACAAGTATATTAGGCCTTAATGAATTCAATGGGTAATTCAAAGATATCACTCCCAGTCTGTGAGAAGATGACACTATCTTCAGATGGTAGACAGATATCACTCCCAGTCTGTGAGAAGATGATACTATCTTCAGATGGTAGACAGATATCACTCCCAGTCTGTGAGAAGATGATACTGTCTTCAGATGGTAGACAGATATCACTCCCAGTCTGTGAGAAGATGATACTATCTTC